>JAODAL010072330.1:0-15156 GCA_025379985.1 Phyllomedusa bahiana
TTTTTTGCCCCCGTCCCCTGAAAAGGCGTTTTTGTGTTTTGTCTCTGCCGTGTTCCTGACCTCTACTATGTTTCTCGACTCTGAACCTTGCCGCCTGCCCTGACCTTGCTGCCTGTCTATGACTACGCTTAGCCTGACGATTCTGTACCACGATTACCCTTGCCTGCCACCGCAAGCAATTCACATCAGGGGTAGCGACCTGGTAGGATTCCCGCCGCAGCAAGTGCATCCCGCTTTGTGGTAAAAACCGGGACCTAAGATTCCGCTCCCTGACGTGGCTTCCACCATCGCTTGCGGCGGTCCAGAAGATCCACAGTCCCGGCTTTTACATCTGCCTATCACTGGAAGTAACAGAAGCAGTAACACGACAGCTACAGTAGCCTTAACTAGGCTTCCGGCTGTCATGGTAACTGCTCTACACCCCACAGTCTCATAGCGGTGGTGCAGATTGGGTAGAGGAATCATACATTGCACCATTCCTCATTCATTTACACAATCGTGGTATGTAAATGAATGAGGGAGGATGCCGCTCATTTAAAGAGTTAAGCAGCAAGGACTGAAGATGGCTAATTAACAGCCATTACCTGCCGCGTATGAGTGAGTGAGCCAGCTCCATATATCCTTAATAGCAATAGGATGGACCCATACCTTCATTGTCACTAAGGGATTAATAAGATGTATTTCATCTGTGAAACCCATATGGCCATCAAATGCAGCACATATCCACGACAATTAATGGTAAAAATTCACACTGTTATAAAAAAAAGTGCAGTTTTTAGATGCAGTTCTCAATTGCAACATGTGAACATGCACTAAAGTATGATGGAGTGCAAAACTTTAAATTTAAGGGCCGTAGGTGGTACATTTGATGGGTTACATACATGTGACGGCTGTGAGTGATGCCTTTACATGTTATGTATATGAAGAGGCACTGTTCACATTACACACTCGTAGAATAAATAGCCATTATGATAAAACTTATATGTATCACACACAGCCCTTATATTCAAAGTTCAGCACTATGGGCGATATGTATGAATGGGGCTGCACTAGTTTTCTGGTGTACTTTGTGCCAAAAAGCTGCTGTAGCCCTGTTCTATAGATGTATGAACAGTAGCACTCCAAATTTTGGCGCAATTGGCACCGGCCCCGACATTTTGTAATACGCCAAAGATGTGGGGGCGTTCTGGGGACGTCTCACACCACATTCGTAGGATTAGACACATTTCTGATTCTTTGATGCCAAACCTAGGCACATAACTGCTCGAACAGCCAGACCAGGTTAAAGGTGGTCTGGCTGAGTTGTTGTATTGGCACTACAACGTGACTGTATGTATGACCTGCAGAAGAACAGGTTCATACATTCTGGTGCAGTCTATACTACCTTAAGGCTATTTAGAACTGGCCTGTCAAAGCCAAAGTTCATACATGTCAGCCTTAATCCTACTTTAGTGTACGCTCACATGCTATAATTGAGAACTGCATCTAAGGGATCTATATGGTAAAATTAAAAGTCTATTTCCTATAAAAAAAAATCTGTTTAATGGAGACCAGATATATACTTGCCCTGCAGTCTGCAGAGGTAAATTGCTATCCTGTATGATGATACAGCTAGGAAAGGAACCAGGGAGGCACTGTCATCACCCAGCACTGGCTCTGCGATGAAAACAGTACAGAGCTAATGCTTTATTTGGTATTGTGTGTGAATGTCTTGATGCTCGTCAGATGGTCTCTGTGCTGCAAGCTGTGGTGCACAATTGCCTGACGTTAGGTAGTGTTGGGTCCTGCAATAAAAACATTGCAGGGCTAATGCTTTATATGGTACTGAGTCCTGATGCTCGCCAGATGGTCTCTGTGCTGAAAGCTGTGGTGCACAACTGCTTGACATTAGGTAATATCGATTACTTGTCTACTATGCCAGGGAGCCTTCTGAAAGGCACTACATCATTCATTGTTATACAGGAGTTATACACTTAGAATATATAACTCCTGCATCACACTGTGTATTATAACACGGGTCAACTGCACAACCAATGCAATACTAGGAAAGACTTTTGTGGCTTTAATGGTCAGTCTGCCCTCTCCTGACTACCTGAACATTGCGGCTTACCAAGTGCAACCTTTCATGGCAATGGTATCACCAAATGGGTACGTTGTCATTCAGCAGAATAAAGAAGCAAAACTGTTCAGGAATAGTTTTTGGGAACATGACAAAAAGTTTAAGGTGCTAAATTGGCCTTCTAATTCCTCAAGTCTCCTTTCAATCCAGCATCAATAGGATGAACTGGAGAAGTCCAACGCATAGAGGTTCTACCTTACATTATTTAAAGGATCTACTGCTAATGTCTTTGTGCCAGATAGCACAGGATACATTCATAGGTCTTCTGAAGTCCACACCTAAACAATTCAGGCATGGATTCTTTTGGAGATCTAAAGGGGACCTATACAACATTAGGCATGTGGTTTTAATATTAAAGGGGTGTTCTCACTATGCTGTTTTACAAAACCTGCTCTTCCCAGCCAGCTTCCTGCTCCCATTTTCTGGTTAGATCGCTTTCACACAGTGAAGCAGTTTTTCACTTGCAGTACTACATAGCAATTAAACTACCTTCATTACCAGCAAGCTCATTTCAGTTATATAAACTACTTGGAAAGCTGCAACAAGTGAATAATCAATTATTGTGTTTATAATCTGCAAGACTTCAAACACAATAATTGATTACTCTATTGTAACACCTTTTTAAACTAGATAACTGAAAGAAGCTTGCTGGTAATAAAGAAAGTTTAATTGCAGTGCAGTACTGCAAGTGAAAAAAGCACCAAAACTGCACTGTGTGAAAGCACTCTAACCAGGAAATGGGAGCCTGTCCCATCTTAGGCTGTGGGTGGCTCTACAGCAGTGACTGGCATATCAGCCCTGCTATTCTTACCTTAGCCTGCAAAATGGACATTGGTGATGGAGGGGCTTAAAAAGCAGGACACAAGGCTACAGAGCTCTAAAGGGAAAACATTTGTCAGTAAGAAACATAAACAAGCTCCTTTGCTGCTGATAAGACACAGTAAGGAGTGATGTCAACAGCCTGCGGCTAAAGCAGAGAGAAGTGGTCGGTAACTACGAGAACTTGTGTACACAAGCAGTAGATAAGGACTACCCTACTTCTGAAATGTAGCAAAACCAGTATAGCGATGTATTTGGTAATAATATTTATTTACCTTTGCCTACATCTTTAAAGCTAATTATTGTGGTGAGAATACCCCTTTAAGGCTTATCAGTATATATTATATATAGATGACAATGACATAATAATCAATCAGATGGTGGGTCTAGGTTGAGCTATGGTCCATACATGTGCCATGCATGCTGCTAATGCCATGTACATATCTTCATTAGGAGCTCCTGTAAAAACTTCCATCACAGATGCTGTCAAAAATGCTGAAAAAAGATACTGCAGCAAGATGTGCTGACCTGTTTGGTAAAGTAAATTACATTATTATAGAAACCTTACAAATCTCATTAAAAACTATGGGTTCCATAGGGCCCTGTGTGACAGACTCAGCACTGCTAAAATGTTTACTAGTTCTGCTCTTATGGTGGAATAGGGCAATGGAAATGAACAATGCAGGTGTTAACATAGTATATATTTGTCAACCTTTTCTCTCCCGATTCTGGTAGATTTAAGCCCCACCCCTGGGAATACCCCAGATCCACACAGGAACGTCCATTTTTGCTTCCTAGTTTGCAACAGTCATCCCGGCAGAAATGGACGGGTAGGCAAGTATGACATGGTCTTAAGATGGAGTGCAAATGAGGATGGGAGAAATGTAGGACTTATTATTCAGACTTATCAACTTCACCACTGAAACAAATTAGATATAGTAACAAAATGAGAATATGCCAAGCTCTCTTTTTCTGAGATGTTTAGTAATTTAAAGTTTAGTGCCAATTTGCTGTAAACTGAGATAACTGTAAATTATATTGGAGGATGCTATCATAAATATATATACAACCATTTATTTTGTTTTGTAACGAAACTAACCTTTAAAGTTCAGTTTAATTGAGATGAGTCAGTGATATGTAAAAGGGAAGCAGTGAATCAAGCATTTACTGATTAGGAGATTGCATGCAGTAATGAAATGTCAGCACTATAGAATATTTGATTTATCTTTGATAGGGTGATATGACATATAATTTAATACATTTGTTTTGTCAATTCAGCAACTATGTAAAATGCAAAATCAACATATTTCTCTCTGTGCCTGTATCGAGTATTTTGTTTTAAATCCCTGTAGGCACTATAACCTTCTTTTAATAGACTGATTTAGGAAGAAAGCAGCCGTAATTCCTTATACAAATATGCAACTACTGAAAAATATACAAATAGGTCAGATAAAGTTATTTCTTTATTAAAAATGCAGTTGTACTGCTTACATATTCACAAACCCATTTGATTCTTAGATCTTCCATTCCAATCTGTGCACACACCAGCATGTTGTCTTGTAAAGGTATTTAACCCATTAAGGGAATGTTGCCCCTTTGCTTTAAGCCAGTCTAAGTGAATGGGGAGATAACTGCACTTGTTCAGTTCTCTCTATTCTGAGTGAGTGTGGTCGGCTAAATTCGGAACTCACAAATTTGTTCCAGAAATGTTTACCTTTGGGCCATATACAATTTTAGCAACTTCATCTACTTTAAGAAGCAGTGGAGTATATCTCAAATAAAGTCAATGTGGTGAATGTTTTGGTTACCATTAAGAGATTTTTATAAAGTACCTAAAACCTACATTTCGGGCACCTACTGTAGACCTGGAGTATTTTACTGTACTTATGAAGGAACTGCGTCTTATCTTGACATGTCCCATGGACATTAATGGGGGAAAGCTGTGCAAGTGCAGCTATCTCCCCATTTACTAAGGCTCTCCTGTAGCCAAGCTACAAGCCAGCCTCTAAAAAGGAAGTTTACAAAATTCAAAATCCCTTTAAGGACAGGTCTATTTTTGGCCTTCCATGTAATATTGCTTAGTTTTTTTATTCCTGCGTACTTTTATTTTTTTCATCAATTAAGTTGTGTTTGAGGGCTTGTTTTTTTTTTGCAGAAAGAGCAATATCTTTCAATAGCACTATTATGGGGTTCAAAATTTATAATTTATAATAAAGTTTCTTAGTTTTTTGCTGTAAAATGAACATTTTAACTTTATTATGTGTGTTCATATAATTCAGCAATATCAAATATGTATTTTTTTATTTAAGTACTTTTGCACAATGCAGAATGTTTGTATGAAGGAAAGTATTTTTTCTTTTGCTGGATTCCAAAAGACATAACTTTTTTCACTTTTCTTGGGATGACTAGAAGTTTTTATTGGTACCATTTTGGGGTACAAATAGTTTCTTAATTTTTAAACATTTCTGGGTAATGGTAAAAAAAAAACAAAACTATGGAACGATTAGTTAACTTTATTTTATACAGTATGTTGTTACCACAGCATCAGTATCAACAATGTATTTCTTTTATGGTTAACTACCTAAATAGAATAATTTGTATTTGTTTTTTGGGGAATATTTTTACATGAAACTTTATTAAATAAATTTTTAGCTTTACTCTTTTTAGTGGCACATTTTTATATGTAGAGCTTTACAAAACTAAGTTTTGGATTTTCTTTAAAAATTGAAACAGCAACCATTTGATTACATACATTATATTTTGTTACAGTAATCCATCGCCGCTGCTTGTGTTGTGGTGCCGGGATAGACTTACAGAGGGAGTCTATTCATCTGTTATACACCTTTAGATGCTACAACAACTATTAACTATGGGATCTAAGGTGTTAAATTGCTAAGTTCGGAGTTAAATCTATGAGCAACATGTGTAACTATAATATTGCAGGAACCATTTTTTCAGCATTAAATGTGTAGTCAAGCAGAGAAAAGAAATTAGCAACCTTTCTAAGGGAACCTTTTTCTGCAGAAAGAATACCACCAATCATAACGAACCCACAGTGTCATTTAGGTGCAATTTTATATATCAGTCTATGAAAGAACTTCTGAAAAGTATGGTCTGTAGCTCTAGGGTTTTTTTCTTTTATTTTCAATAAAATGATTCTGAAATCAGTAATGGAACAGCAAAGTGAACTTCTAAAAATGAAGGGAATGGATCTATTTCCTGGTGTTTTCTACACAAAGGGCTTTTTAGGAAGTGAATGCACCTGGCTTTGTCTAAAAAGACAAGGCAGTGGCTAGCTTTTATACTTTATATGTGACTCATGAATTCAACACACAAATAAATTTAATAAAGTAAAATGGTACTTTGTTCTGCCTGCCCTCAATTTTTTAGATAACCAATTATTGCAACAAACATGAAGCTTTTGCACCACAGTCAAACTAATTAGAGTAAAATTGTTCTCCATTCTCTGTTTTGTTACAAAAAATAGCCCAAAGCTATGTTAATAGTCAAAGACAAAATGAACGTGGGAAATGTTTTTTTTTACTTAACTTAAGTATTACTGCTATTTAAATCAATACATATCTGCCTCCACAATTTTATATTTCTTTCCAAATGCACAAAACAAGCAATGTATTTGTTCCAGAAATGTTTACCTTTGGGCCATATACAATTTTAGCAACTTCATCTACGTTAAGAAGCAGTGGAGTAGATCTCAAATACAGTCAATGTGGTGAGAGTTTTTGGTTACCATCAAGAGAGTTTGATAAAGTACCTGAAACCTGCATTTCGGGCACCTATTGTAAGCTGTAGACCTGGAGTATTTTACTGTACTCAAGGAGGACCTGTGGCTTATCTTGACATGCCCTGTTTGTACTACCAAATTTTTTGCCGCTATGAAAAACCAAAACTATCACTACATAGATCTCTATGGTATGTGGTTCTCTGGGGTTCTGTTATTCCTCCTAAAAACATGTTACTAATTTGTTAGCTGGATGTTACCATTTGGAGGTGTGTCCTGGCATAGTCTGATGGTGTTCAATCAGGACATATGTACATATATAATATGTACAGTGGATGTAATTAGCATTGAACACATCACCGATCTTCTAAGTAAATATATTTAGATTGCTATTGCTATGATATTCTCACTAGATTTTGATAACAACCCATCTAATCCACCCAGGCAAAAAAAATCAAACCACAGATGTCCATAAATAAGTTATGTGTAATAATGAGAAATGACACAGGGAAAAAGTATTAAACACATGATAAGTGCAAAAAGCCATGGAAAGTCATGACACCAGCTGAAATCTATCTGTATTTAGAAAGCAATCATTCCACTTAGCAAAAAATAATATCGGCTGGTTCAACTAATGGACTATAAAAAGTTATCTCATTACCAAGGTGTCACACACGAAACATCTCATGATGGGTAAAACCAGTGAGCTGTCTCAAGACGTTTGCAAGCTTATTGTTTCAAAACAAACTGATGGCATTGGTTACAGAAGAATTTCTAAACTACTAAAGTTACCATTGAGCATTGTTGTGGCAATAATAAGAAAGTGGAAAGAATATATTTTCACCATAAACCGGCCACAACCAGGTGCTCCCTGAAAGACTTCAGACAGAGGAGTGAAAATAATTATCAGAATAGTTGTCCAAGAGCCAAGGACTATCTGTGAAGAGCCACAGAAAGACATGGAATCAGCACATACAATTGCTTCAAAGAAAATAATAAGCAATGTACTCTACCCCAAGGCCTGTATGCACGCTCACCATGCAACACTCCATTGATAAACAAAAAGCATGTTCATGCTTGTTTAAACTTTGCTCAGCAACATTTAAACAAGCCTGTTAAAATTTTAGGAGAATATAGTCTGGTCGGATGATATCACTATTGAACTCTTTGGATACCATAATGCACACCATGTTTGGAGGATAAAGGGCACTGCATATCATCTTAAAAACACCATGTCAACAGTGAAGTTTGGAGGAAACATCATGGTGTGGGGGTGATTTTCAGCATACCGCACTGACAAATTTCATATTATTGAAGGAAGGTTGAACGGACAAATGTACCATGATATTCTTGAATAAAATCTGCTGGCATCTAACAGGATGATGAAGATGAAATGAGGGCGGACATTTCAGCAAGACTATGATCCCGAACACACAGCCAAGTAAAATCTAAGTTGGTTTTAAGGAAAGAGAGTAAAGCTGCTAGAATGGCCCAGCCAATCATCTGACCTGAATCCAATAGAAAATCTATGGAAGGAACTAAAACTCAGAGTTCATAGAAGGAGCCCAAGGAACCTCCAGAATTTGAAGATTGTTTGTTTGGAAGAATGGGCCAAAATCCCCCCTGAGCAATGCATGTGACTAGTTTCTCCATAGAGGAGGCAACTTTAACCCTTTCAACCACCCTGACGTATGGGTACGTCATGGTGGTGTTAAGGAGATGTGTAAAAAGATCGCAGCTCGACCCTGTTACACAGCCGCCGGGTGTTAGCGGCTAATTACAGCTAACACCCGGTGCTTGCAGTGCAGGGGGGCAGTGCCACCCGCCTGCGCTGTTTAACTCTTTAGACACCGCGGCAAAGATGGCCACGGCGTCTAAATGAATGAAAACGCCATCTTGGTAAAGCCTAATGCATTGTCTTTGCAATGCATTAAGCTGTATTAACGATCGTGCCCCATAGTGGTGAAGCGCCATAGGGGGACTCGATGTTAAAGTAAAAAAAAAAAATTAGTCTTAAAGTGTAAAAAAAATAAATAAATAAATATTAAAAGTTCAAATCACCCCCTTTCACCATTTTACAAATAAAAAAAAATAATAAAAAGTTACACATATTTGGTATCGCCACATCCAAAAAAGTCCGATCTATAAAAATATAGAATCATTTATCCCGTTTGCTGAACATCATAGAAGAAAAAAATTCCAAACGCCAAAATTGCATTCTTTTGGTCATTTCAAATTGGAATAAATGTGATCAAAAAGTCACATGCATTCTAAACTTGTAGCAATGAAAAGTACACTTCAGCCCACAAAAAATTCCGCCTCACTGACATCCATAGGTGTTAGTACAAAAAAGCTATTGGTCGTACAAAATGGCGCCACGGCGCAAATTTCAAATATAAAAAATGTTTGGAAATTTTTTATGTCACCAAAACATAACAGAAACCCTACATGTTTGGTATTGCCGGATGTGTATCAACCTGTAGAATACAGATAACACATCATTTTTACTGAAGATTGAACGCCGCAAAAACAAAACTCACACAAACATGGCGCAAGTAAATTTTTTTCACATTTTGCCCCACTTAGACTTTTTTTTTGCCATTCCCCAGTATATTCTATAGTAATATGAATAACACCACTGGAAAGTAAATATTGTCCTGCAAAACAAAAGCCCTCATATGTCTATGTAGGTGGAAAAATAAAAATGTTATGGCTTTTGGCGGCAAGGAGGAAAAAAATGAAGACTAAAATTATTTTTTTTGTTTGTGTTAAAGAGTTAAGCTGTCATAACCAACAAAGGCTTTTGTACAAAGTTAAAAAAAAATTCAGTAAGGGTGTTCAATACTTTTTCCTGTGTAATTTCTCATTATTACACATAAAGTAATTTATAGACCTCTATTTCTTGATTTGGTTGCCTGTGTTCATTGAATTTGTTGTTACCCACATCTGGTGAGCATATCATGTCAATAGCACCTTTAGAAACACATATGTACTTAGAAAATGTGTGACGTGTTTAATTCTTATTTCACTTGCAATATATATATTGTGACAAAGCACAAAGAAAGGTCGTCATTGCCTGATACGTGTCATCGACAGTGTTGAGCGATTACATTGGCTATCGACATCGATCGATAGTCGATAGTCGGCCACCATCGATAAGGTTTTCGATAGTCGATAGTCGATCATCTCCGATGACCATCAAAGTCTATGGGAGAGCAACAACACCTTCATTCTTACACCCAAACAGGGCAGGAGAAGCAGGAAATAACAGCCAAAACAAACAAATTTATACCTGCAACATCTTAAGTACAACACTTAGGCTATAAAAGCCACAGAAAAAAAGTCACACACCATTCACTTTCCCTGTCTTGTACCACAGCATTACCCTTAAACCTGCATCACCCACAAATTAAAAAGTGCCAGAAGGCAGTATCAAAATGAACCATCATTTTACTTGAATTGGACATTGAATATCCCTGTCCTGGAACGCAGCATGAGACCCAAACCTGCATGACCCCCACATTTAAAAAGTGCCGGAAAAAGGAGTCTTTCAACCACCATTTAGTTGAACTGGACATTGACTATACCTGTCCTGGGCCACAGCATGAGCCCCAAACCTGCATGACCCCCACATTTAAAAAAGTGCCGGAAAAAGGAGTCTTTCAACCACCATTTTAGTTTCACTGGACATTGACTATACCTATCCTGGGTCACAGCATGAGCCCCAAACCTGCATAACCCCAGATTTAAAAAGTGCCGGAAAAAAAGGAGTCTTTCAACCACCCATTTTAGTTTCACTTTGGGCATTGACTATACCTGTCCTGGGCCACAGCATGAGCCCCAAACCTGCATGACCCCCACATTAAAAAGTGCCGGAAAAAGGAGTCTTTCAACCACCCTTTTAGTTGGGAATGACATTGACTATACCTGTCCTGGGCCACAGCATGAGCCCCAAACCTGCATGACCCCCACATTTAAAAAGTGCCGGAAAAAGGAGTCTTTCAACCACCATTTTAGTTTCACTGGACATTGACTATACCTATCCTGGGCCACAGCATGAGCCCCAAACCTGCATAACCCCCAGATTTAAAAATTGCCGGAAAAGAGTCTTTTCAACCACCATTTTAGTTTTCACTGGACATTTGACTAATACGCTGTCCTGGCCACAGCATGATCCCCAAACCTGCAATGACCCCCACATTTAAAAAGTGCCGGAAAAAGGAGTCCTTTCCAACCACCATTTTTAGTTTCACTGGACATAGACTATACCTGTCCTGGGCCACATCAAAGAGCCGCCAAACCTGCCATGGACCCCCACATTTAAAAAGTGCCGGAAAAAGGAGTTTTCAACCATCATTTTTTAGTTTCACTGGACATTGACTAATACCTATCCTGTGCCAACAGCATCGAGCCCCAAACCTGCATGACCCCCACATTGAAAAAGTGCCCGAAAAAGAGTCTTCAACCACCATTTTTTAGTTTCACTGGACATGACTATACCTGTCCTGGCCACAGCATGAGCCCCAAACCTGCATGACCGCCCACATTGAAAAAGTGGCCGGAAAAAGGGAGTCTTCGTCAACCACCATTTAGTTTCACTGGTACATTGGACTATACCTGTCCTAGGGGCCACAGCATGAAGCCCCAAACCCTGCATGACCCCCACTTTTAAAAAGTGCTGGAAAAAGGATCTTTCAACCACCATTTTAGTTTTTCACTGGGACATTGACTATACCTGCCTGGTCCACAGCATGAGCCCCCAAACCTGCATGAACCCCAAGATTTAAAAAGTGCCGGAAAAAGGAGTCTTTCAACCACCATTTTAGTTTCACTGACATTGACTATACCTGTCCTGGGCCACAGCATGATCTAGCCCCAAACCTGCATGACCCCCACGTTTGAAAAGTGCCGGAAAAAGGAGTCTTTCAACCACCATTTTAGTTTCACTGAGGAACATTGACTAAACCTGTCCTGGGCCACAGCATGACCCAGGGCCGAGTTACATGGGTGCGGTGAGGGAGAGCCCAGGCTGGCGTCCCGTATCTATTAACACTGCAGGTTAAAATGCCCTGATGACGCAGCAAACGAAAACTGTCAAGCTGAATCAGAGTTGCGACGCGGAAGGGTTAGAACTCCCGCCCTTCCTCCGTACAAACAGTGTCAATACCTTGGTTAGCCGCTTGCCCCACCCGTATGAGTGTGTGGACCAATTGAGCTTCACTTGGAAATACTGATGTGGTTAACACCCAGTTTTACACCCAGGTGCCCTTTATACTATAGGAAAAACATCTTTTTCTCATTTTACTCAACGTGCTGGAGTGAGAATGGTCTCTGTAGCGTTGTTCTCTTCCTGTATCTCCATACTCCCATGTCCTCTTGAATAACCTACATCTGGTCAATGTTTTTTCCTGTACCTCCCTTGTACAATTCAGAGGAATTTTTTAAACAGCTATTTTGTACATGCAATTTTTTTATTACTTTAATTCTAGCAAACACCATTTTTTAAAATGCGAATGGAATCCCACCATTCTTTGTTTGTCACATTTTTTTAAATTTGTAATTAATGGGTTGTCCTCAATAAAGGGATTGATAGCTATGTTAAAGATCTTGCAAAAACAAGTCCATGATTGCAATAATGGTGTCCATTAACGTGTCCTACCTAATTCCTGTTTCCTGACAGCACCATCACCCTTGGAGCCACTCTTGACCATGTGAAGAACAAATGTCTGATAGAAAACAACATTTTTAGAATAAGACCTGTAGTATAGCTGCATGTCACAGCAAAAGCCTCCAAAAATTCAAAGCAAGAACCCTTTGAGACACTTTGGACAATTGTGAAGGAACAAATGTCCTGTTAGAAACAACATATTTTTAGAAATAGGACCTGTATATAGCTTCATGTCACACCGCCCAAAATGCACCCAAAAATTTTCAAAACATGACCAGGGAGGACACATTTGACAATTATGCAAAGAACAAAGTGTTCTAATTAGAAACAAAACAATTTTTTATAAATAGGATCCAGTAGTATTGCTGCATTTTAAAAAAGCAGCATTTACCCAAAAATTTAAAAAAATGACTTCTCAGCCACAGTTAAAAATTGTGAAGGAGAAATGCGCACTTAGAAGCCGACAATTATCTGAGTCCAATGGACCAGATTTATTGCTGTATCTCACAGCAACATGACCCCAAAAAATTATAAATAAGACTTCTCAGCCACTGTTAAATAATTGTGGAGGGAGAAAGGCCACTTAGAAGCCAACATTTCATGTTCCTAAAGGACCCTGATTTATAGCTTTATTTAATCACACATCAATACATGACCCCTAAAAAAGATATATATATGACTTCTCAGCCACAGTTAAAAATTGATGAAGGAGAAATGCCACTTAGAAGCCACATTTTTTGCTGTTCCCAAAGGCGACCATGATTATTGCTGAAGGTTCTCACAGCAACAGACCTCCAAAAAATTATAAATATGACTTTCACAGCCATCTGTTAAAAATTGTGAGGCTACATGACCCCAAAACCATTTGACAATTGTGAAAAATTCTAAAGATGGAAGAAATGTAAATGGAATATATTTTTGTCATGAAACCTTGGTGTCTTTTAGTCTCCTCCCACAGGCAAAACCAGCAAAATGAACTGTTGGGAATTGGAGAATAGAAAATTGCTAGTAAGAATGTAATCATTTTAAAAATAAGTATTTCAAGAGGACCATTTTCTGGTTTGAGAGGAATGTGAAGTAGACCAGCAAATAATCGGTGACCTCAGGGGGCAATTGGGGCCAACAACATCATCAGAGATCCATGGCCCTTGATTCATCTTGATGAAAGTCAAACTATCCACATTATCTGGGGAAAGCCGGATGCGTTTGTCTGTAATGACTCCTCCGGCTGTGCTGAAGGTCCCTCAGATATGACGCTGGCTGCTGGGCAGGACAACACCTCTATGGCTGGCGAGCCAGCTCGGGCCATTCGTCCATTTTGGATACCCAGAAGTCTATTGGTCCGAACACATACAAAAACATCGGTGTTGAGAACGCAGATAGTCGTGCACCAGATCTTAAGCTGGTCTCGGGGTGTTGTATGTGTGCCTGCATTGCATGCGTTGGTGAGGTTTGGAAAATAAAGATTGCCAGAGGTCACCCATTAGGCTTCTCCCCACCTTGCCTGCTGCTGCCAGCTGCTGCCGCTACGGCTACTTGGCACTCTACTGCTGCCCACGTCGCTGGCTTTTGTTCCACGTGACTTTTGGGAAGAACGTGAAGCAGACCAACAGATGTCTCCAGTTGATCAATCAGAAAGGGTCTCCATTCCTGCTTTTTTACTCTCTATTTGGGTGGAAGGAAAGTGCGGGAGTTTGTTTTTTAACCGGGGATCCAGGAGGGTGGCCACCCAGTAACTGTTGTTCATTTTGATGGCCTTAATGCGAGGATCATGTTGGAGGAAATGGAGCATCCAAGCACTCATGTGAGAGATGGAGCCTTGAGTTCCCAAGCCTCCGGGTTGAGGGGCACTAGCAAACTCATCTTCCTCATCTGCCTCAAATTCACGCCCAACCTCTTTCCAAGGCAGGACGTCCGGTGTCTAGGAATACCTCCTCCTCCTCCGCTTCCTCCGGCACAGCTTCAACACAGCCCTGACTTGCCTCAGATGATCCCTGAGAGCTGAGGGGCCGCCTTGCACTAGCTCTGGACCCTGAACCCCTGCCTAATTGAAGACCGATAAAATTGAGAAACTGTCGGGCCTTGTGGATTTGACGAGAGAGAAAGGCTCCGTTCTGCATCTGTGTCCGTCTCCTCCTCCTCGTGGGGACCTGATGTTTTTTAAATGTCCAACGATCGTTCCAGAACTAAGATCACCACAATTCTCATGCTGACAAGGCATCGTCCGACACTGACCATTTTGGGGGCTTCTTCAAAACTGGGAAGGTTTGGTTGCAAGCTCTTTCACCTGCCTCCACTCTCGGTGGGTCAACACCCGAGGGCCGACACCGCTGCTTGTCAGCCATGTGTCACTTCGTACTGCGTATGGCATTGCGCTGCTCCCACAATCGCTGGAGCATGTGGGGGGTGGAATTCCAGCGTGTTGCCAAATCAACAAAGAGACGGTTGACGGGAGGCCGACTGACGCTGCAAACGCAGCCAGGCGGGACGAAGCAGGGTTGCGAACGGCGGAAGTGCGAACTCAGACCTCAGCCTTCTTCACAGGCAGTCAGACCCGGGTAGCTCTTTAGAAATTTCTGGACCCACAAGGTCAGATGTGCCAGGCAAGGGATGTGCTCCAGCCTACCGATCCTAAGGGCGGCCACAGATTTCGCCCGTTATCGACACCACCTTGCCCTGGCACAAGGTTCTTGTCACCCCGTCCAGCGCTCGTCTCGTTGCGGAGAGCCGTCCACAGCCTGACCTTTTGTGTGGACGGTCTCCAAGGCAGATTAATTTCAACAGGGCCCTTTTCTCGGGGACGTGTCCCAG
>JAODAL010072331.1:0-15155 GCA_025379985.1 Phyllomedusa bahiana
TCACTTATTGGTTTACTAGCCTACTTGCTACGCAAAATCGTGTTAGGCAACTTCATTTTTTACATAGTCAGAAAAAATGTAGAAATGAAGAAATCCTACATTACAGGTTGATTCTTGATTATAACCTTTAGAACGATTCCGCCTTGACAAATTAGCATAGAAGAAGACACACCCTACTTTATAATAAGCATTTCACTATAGCTTGGAATCAAAAGAGGACTGGTACTGTCTTGTCATCCACTATGAAGGCGCTGCTTGTTGTCCTATTGTTGTCTGGCAATGCTCTTATTCAGGCCCATCAGACCTGCTCCAGTGACAGTAAGTTAACAGGTTAACATTGCTTTTTATTTGCTTTAGCTGCTTCATATTCGAAACTATTGTGCCTAAGTGTAAGCAATTAGTTGTAGTCTGTCTTGCATGGTCAACTCTATGTGTATGCTATATGATGCACAGTACAAAGAATAGATTTTAAATGTTGTATGAAAAAGGTTACAGGAATGGCATAGAGTTCGAACAAAGATTTTGCATTATTCTCATCAATATATGATTGGGATATTTTAATAGTAACAATAAGGGCGACATGTTAGAAAAGAGGCGCCGCCTCGTCAGTTTTAAGGCACATCAAATGAGTGTATAGTGCACCTGAATGTATGAACCTGTCATATGTGAGTTCATAAATCTGGGGTGTGGTATGCCTTGCATAGTATAGGATATCTTAGGGTATGTTCACACGGCTTAAAATGCACCGCGTATTGCGCATTATACGTGGTGAAATGCGCGCCACAAATACGGTAATTTATAGCTCTCTATGAGAGCTATGGATTACGAGTCGTCCCCTCGCGCATACACGTATTGCACGCGCGGTGGGAGAATTGACATGTCAATTATTAGCGGCGAATACGCGACACTGACAACGCATGTCTATGGGGCCAGCGCGCGGCCACCTCTCCCTCCCCCGTGCTTTGGAATTACGCTCTGTTCAGCGCATGGTTCCAAAACACCTGCCGTATTGCAGCGCGTACTATACGCGCAGCAATAGGCTGTGTGAACATACCCTTAGGTGCATTCAAATGTGTTGTGCATGGCACAAACTGCGCCTATTTTGGTGTACGACTGTTCATACATATAAAGAATAGGGTTACAATAGATTATTGGTGCAAAATACACCAAAAAAAGGGCGCAACTAAAATCTGACATGTCGCCCTAAATGTTTATGATATTTTTACTACTACATTTTGTTTAAACTTGTAAGTATTTATCATATGTCTTTTATAACATAACATTTCAAAACAATGATGCAGACAGCATTAAAGTTTTTAATACTTTTAACCTTACAACAACTGGCCAATGGGCAGGAGCATAGCTATATGGGGTATGAAGAATGAGATGTCACATCTGTGCCCTGGTTCTTGAGGGGACTGAATGCATTGCTCATACCTGCTACATAAACACAGGGGTCCTGTTACAGATTTTGTGTTCGGGCTAAGGAGCTTAAAATTACACCTTTATAAATGGGTAAAGCAATGTCATAACAATTCTAGGCTGGTTTAGAATAGATAAGTGGCTAAAAATGTGCTGCTTTCTTCTGTCAGCAACCTGGTAGATGTAAATGTGGGTAAATATAATAAATGTGACTCGTGCTGAATTTTGGTAGATTTCCTCACCTCCCTCATTATAGGGGGTAATTACATTCCTTGCAGGATTATTATCATTAATACATGTTTAAAACTGACTTTTCTTTAGCCGTAGTATCATGGTGTTATTGACAAGCACACACAGTAATTCATGACTCTTCAATTAGCAAAGAAAATTGGCAAATCTGAAACTAGTTATGTGATAAGTGCATGATATTGAAGAGATTGTCTGGGAGGTATAATTACTTTTATAAAAGAAACAGACATTAACCAAAAAAAAAGAAAAAAATCACTAATCACCTTATTAATTTTTTGCTGCCGCTGTTCTGACATTCACTGAGTCCTCACTGATCTCTACCACCTTGCCCCTTGTCAACACATTGGAAATGCTCAGTCAGCTAATCAATGGCTGAGGTCAGTAACAGACTGAGTGAGCATTTCCTTCCATCGCCTGTGTGTTAAGACTCAACCAGCAAGGGAATTCAGCGAGGACATGGTGAGATTTGGAGAGGTAGTGATGAGGTCTCAGTAAGGTGAAGATTTTTTTCAATTTTTTTTAAACAGTCTGCACCTTTTATAATAAACACACCAAAAAGTCTGTCATAAAATAATGCTTTATTGAAAAACCAAAACACATAAAAACATACGTAAAATGCCCCAAATGAAAAATTATGCAAGAAATAAATTCTATAAATTAAGATGTACAGTACTATAGAGGAGTGACTATGATTAGATACAATATAATCACTTACAGTGCAAGTAGCAATAGTAAATATAAATAACACCCATAGTATAAATTCAATATTAACAACAAAAGTTGAATACAGACCCAAAAAGAGGCACAGAGACACCAACACGCGTTTCACCTCCAGCGTTGCACCAATGACCATTTAAACCCACGTTAGCCGATCATAGGGCAGATCACAATCGGTTACAGCTGATAAGAATACTCCCACAGATGGATGCAATGATACTGGATAAAATAAAACATCCCCTGCCCAATCCGGAGAAACCAGACGAAGCCAGCGTGTCACAAAACACCTGCAACACACAAAGCAACACTGACGGAACTCCTGATAGCCGGAAGCTCATTTGCGCACACGCTGGAATCGCGTCAGTACCCGGCGAGTGCACAATGAGAAAAAAAACACCATCAAAATGGCAGCTTCCATAAGTGGACAGGATGCACATTAATGGACATAGCAAAAAAGGCAGAGTAAAGAGTAATAATGTATATAAAACTGTAACATGCCCTAACGGACAAATAGGACAGGAATATAACATAGGACTGGAGAGATTACATATAAAAGGTATCAATAAAACTATAACTTAGTATGATATCAACACCACTCATTATAGCCACTGAATAAGATTGTGCATTATGCCTGTTTAATTAGTACTGGATTAACTCATAAAGTCCTCATCAAGATGATGCCTGGCACCTTTTTGGGATCCATTGTCATACTTTACAGAATACATTAACGTGACTTAGCAATCAGTATGTTTAATTATTAGAATAGAACCAATTTGTGCTTGCTTTGGCAGCACTTACACTAAAATTGGAATGATACAGAGAAGATTAGTATGGCCCCTGCCGAAGGATGACATGTAAATTTGTGAAGTGTTCCATATTTTTCTCCCAAACCCAGTTTCTATAACTTTTTAGTCCGGAAACGGGGATATGAAAAAGGTCTCTCTTTGATTTTGTTGCTTTTCCCCAGACCAATGGAATCACGCTCACTCAGTACCCCTTAAACTATCTATATGTATTAATCATATAGAGACCATGCATAAAATTCAGCTTCAGTGGTATCTGCCCCCTACCAGATTAGCCCATATATATGCAGGTTCATCAAATTTATGTCGGAAAGGCTGTGGGCAACAAGGGACAATGCTTCATGTATGGTGGGGTTGCCCAATTATTGAGAGTTTTTGGCGCTCAATATCCATGCTTTTGTCTGAAATTCTGCATATCTCCATTACCTTGAAACCTGAACTTGCAATCCTAAACATAGGTTTGGTAGACATCCCTCCTCCACTCAGGACTATTTTTTTCCATATTCTCATCGCAGCTAAAACAGCGATAGTGCATAGGTGGAAAGATCCATCTTCACTTTCCCTACAAGAAGTATTTAGACATATAAATTTTAATTGTTCTTGTGAAATAAAGTTGGTTGACTCCCCACTCCTCTGCCATAAAAAGGAAGCTCTGGAAGTTATGGATTAACTCGAAATATAAGAACTCTCAATTTTTGTAAGTTCACCTTTCCCCTCACCTTTTAGATACCCGCTAGTGCTCTCTTCAGTATTCTTATTATTGAGACATATGTCCATTTGTTGATTTTCGAGTTATGGTTTCCTACAAGTTTTCTAGCATAACTACTACATTGTATACAGCTCACCTCAATGTGTTGTATTTGTATCCACTGGTTAATCATCAGTGCATTTAGTTGTAATGCAAAGTACTGCTTAATTGCATTGGTGTTTATCTGTACTGACTGCACAATTTATTTTCTTTTATCAATAAACAATGTTTTAAAGAATAGAACCAATTTTCCATGGCTCACAAATATACAAGCATCCTTGACTCATAGTAGAGAACCTGTTGTTAAAACTTTAAATCCCACCCCTGGGAGAGAGGTGTGGTGGGGAACAGAGGTCTGGCAGCCTTTTACCTCCAACAGCAAGAAAGGATTGGGTTTGTTGAAATCCAACATGCTTAATCATCACGTCTCTAATATCTGATGTCAAGGATAAGTTAATAAGCCCCCATTACAATTATTGAGTTTGATTTAATATGTACTACCAGACTTATCACCTTTTACAGTGGCCACTGTAAATCTGTTCATGGCCCTTTTTCAGTAACAGAGAATATAAAGTAGTAGGATATTGGCCCAAGGGTCACACAACATCCTGCCTTACAAAGAACAAGGGTGGATTAATGTTGTGCCCTGCCATTCCAAGATAACTCAACACCAAGGACCACATTTTGATATTTGTTAGAAGGCTGCTGTTCTCTATGTATGTCACAGTTAGAAAACTATTCAAAAACTTGGTTTTACTAAGAATAACTGTACACAACATAATGTTCAATTATGAAATATTAGAAGAAAAAACAAACAGAATATACGAAGCAGCCCATTTTCAAAACTAAACCAATTTGTAACTTTTAGACAACATGTCCTACTTAATCTCTTAATATTTTCAGTTTTTCAACAAGTATGGCAATAACCAACAGTAACTAACTTGTAAAGTTAGATTATGTCAACAATAGGGATTTGGAGTGTGTTGTCACAGAGCTTTCATTGTCAAATCTGTCTCCATAGTAAAACATTTTAGTTCATGTTTTAACAATGCTACAAGTGGGAAGATAAAAGGATTAAAAGAGATATTCATGGATAGATTCATCCTTGCAGTGAGCTGACATGTAAGAGAAGGATTATATTACTCAGTTTCTTAGAATGAGTCAGTGAAAACAACCTATACATTTCTTATTTACAGTTGTGCTCAAAAGTTTACATACCATTGCTTTCTTGGCCTTTTTTCAGATAATATAAATGATAACACAAAACCTTTTTTCCACTCATGCATGTATGGTTAGTGGTTGGGTGAAGCCATTTATTGTCAAACTACTGTGTTTTCTCTTTTTAAATCCTAATGACAACCAAAAACATCCAAATGACCCTGATTAAAAGTTCACATACATCAGCTCTTAATACCGTGTATTGCCCCGTCTAATATCAATGACAGCTTGAAGTGGTAGTTGTGGATGAGGCTTGTTGTTTTCTCAGATGGTAAAGCTGGCCATTCTTCTTTGCAAAAAGCCTCCACCCAGTTCTTGTAAATTCCTAGGCTGTCTTGCATAAACTGTGTGCTTGAGATCTCCCCAGAGTGGCTCAATGACATTGAGGTCAGGAGATTAGATGGCCACTCCAGAACCTTCACTTTCTTCTGCTGTAGCCAATGACAAGTCGATTTGGCCTTGTGTTTTGGATCGTTGTCATGTTGGAACGTCCAATTACGTCCCATGTGCAGCTGCCGGGCTGATGAGTGCAAATTTGCTTCCAGTATTTGCTGATAACGTGCTGCATTCATCTTTCCTTCAACTTTGACCAAGTTTCTTGTGCCTTTGTAGCTCACACACCCCCAAAACATCAGCGATCTACCTCTGTGCTTTACAGTAGAAATGGTGTTCATTTCATCATAGGCCTTGTTGACACCTCTCTAAATGCAACGTTTATGGTTGTGGTCAAAATTTTGATTTTGGTCTCATCACTCCAAATGATCTTGTTCCAGAAGGTAAGATACTTTGTAGCATTTGCGCAGCAATGGCTTTCTTCTAGTTACTCGACCATGCAGCTCATTTTTCTTCAAGTGCCTCCTTAGTGTGCATCATGAAGCAGCCACACTGTTAGTTTTCAAAGAGTCCTGTATTTCAGCTGATGTTATTGCTGGGTTTTTCTTTCAATCCGAAACAATTTTTTTTGGCTTTTGGGCCCCAAAAATATTTGTTGGTTACCTATGGGGTTTTGGGGTTTTTACAGACCCCCTGATTTTACATTTGTTAATCACAGTTTGAACCTGCGACTGAATTATAAATCCTTGGATACTTTTTGTATCCCTTTTCCCCTGTTTCATACAATCCCTTTTCCTGTAATCCGTGACAATTCCATTGCTTTCCCATGATCAAATCAAAAACGTCAGTGGTGGTGAAGGATGAAAGAGCCCGTCGGGACCCCAAAAACTCACCAGCTTTATGCAAAAACATGTTTACAACAAACGGGTCACAGGTGAGGATGTTCCCCTTAGAAACCCATTTTTGTGTCAACTTCTGTGATGTTATCGGGCCAAAATACCGGGGTTGGGATTTTTGTCGGGTCATTGGATGTTTTTGGTTGTCATTATGATTTAAAAAGAGAAAACACATAATATAAGGTAAAACCTTACTAACTAGCCAAAATATAATTTTTTTCTAAAAGTTAATTGCCCAACAATTCTAATCGTCGAGCTTCTTTGCAGCCAAACTTAAAAAATTAAAACCCCTAGCAATTTTTTTTAATAATTGATTAATTATTTTATTTGCAGAAGCTTTATTGGAAATTCTTTACCCTTATAATAAATAATAGTCTAAGTTAAAGCTCCATACAAACTTTATTGCACTAGTGATTTGTACAACATATTATCAACACATCCTATAACAAAAAAAATTATGGCTTTTTAGTTACCATTTACCCAAAATCTTGGGTTAGATTGGGCTTTTTTTATGTATGTGTCTTTTGTATTTAGTCATGCTTACAGAAAGCAGAAGTGGTGAAACTGTTGGTTGACGTCAGAAAGTTAACCAAAGTTGGGGCCAAGGGTTTGACAAAAAGGCATAACCAAGACTGACAAGCAAAGTCAAAAGAAAATACCAGATAGTGTTGAATGAATCTGTTCAGGTTCAGTTTGACAGGAATTTTGTTACCCAAAAAGCTATCCCTTTCCCCCGCATGACTTCCCTTTTGCAGCCCCAACTCACTTTGAGTTACATTAAGTGGAAGTGACATTGGTGAAACAACCCATGTGGAATTTTCCCGGGCCCTAGAGTCCCAAAAAAAGGAAAGTTCCCCTTTGTTAAAATTTTTACCCTAACCCCCTTTTTGGGGTTGTTTTAAATTTAGGGTTCATTTCTCAACTTTATTTGTCGAAAATTCAATAAGGGCTGACTTGAATCTAATTGCTTGGCTAAGGTAAAAATTTAAAATGTTGACTGAAGTGAAAACCACACATACCAGATGATGAATTAGAACCAAATATTTTAAACCAAGGCCTTTTTTGGGGCTTTCTTTTAAAAAATAAAATATACTGTAGCTAAGTAGGGGAACCATTGGGCCCACCTGTCTTACGCCACCTTAGAAGAACACCAACACTTGTTTTTAATCAATAATCTCTTTTTTTTGGAGAAAATATAACATTTTTATCCAAACGGTTAATGAAAAAGCACATCAACAGCAAAAGTAGCATATTTATTGATCATCAGCCATGTCGGCATAAAAATGATAATTATTGGGCACAAAACTGATACATGAAAATGCCACTCGCTGTGGCCCTGGTGTTCAGTAGCATGTTCTACTGGGGAAAAGAAGTCACTACTAGTGTTGAGCGATTGCGTTGGCTATCGAGATCGATCGATAGTCGATAGTCGGCCGCTATCGAGAAGGTTTTTTTCGAAATACGGTATTTTTGCACTTTTAATTAAATTTGGGACAAGAATCTGTTTTAAAAACTATTGGAGCTGGTAATAAACAAAAGTGGGTGGAAAAGTAAAAACAGATTGTTTTTTGGGTTGTTCTAATAAATATTTTTGCACCTTTAATTAAAATTGGGGGCTAGAAATTCTGTTTTAAATTTTTTTCTGGAAGTTTTTCTGAACAAAACTGGGTCCAAAAGTCAAAAAACCCCATTTGTTAGGATGAAAGGATTTTTTCACCTTTAATTTTTACCTGGTGAAAATTGTTGCTGTTTTAAATTTACGTGTTGCGCCCAAATAAAAAGTGGGGGCCCCCAAATTTTTTAAAAAAAATAACTGTTTTTTTGGATAATAAAAGTATTTTTTACCTTTCAATTACCTGTGGTTTAAATAAAGTGTTTTAAGTTTACGTTGGGGCTCTCAATGAAAAATGTGGTGTGCAAAAATCAAAAAACACGTAATGTTTTGTTTTGATATAATAAAGGTATTTTTTGGGCCCCCTTTTAATTCACCCGTGGTGAAATATAGAATGCTGAAAAAATTTACGTGAGCTCGTCAATGAACAAGTTTTGGTGGCGAAAAGGGCAAAAAAACGTAATGTTATGTTTTGTATAAAAAACGGTATTTTTTGCACTTTCAAATTTACCTGTGGTAAAAATAGAATTGCGTTTTAAGATTTACGTAATGCTGCGCAATGAAAAGCTGGGTGGCAAAAGTCAAAAAAAAAGTAACTGTTTTTTTTGGTATAATAAACGATATTTTTTTCACCTTTCAATTCACCTGTGGTGAAATAGAATTGCTGTTTAAATTTACGTAGATGCTGCGTCAGAACAATGTGGGTGGCAAAAAGTCAAAAAAAAACGTAACGTTAATTTTTTTTAATAAAGGTATTTTTTTGCACCCTTTTAATTCACCGTGGTAAAATAGAATTGCTGTTTTAAGATTTAGTGATGCTGCGTCAATGAACAATGCGGGTGCGCAAAAATCAAAAAACAGTAAAGTGATGTTTTTTGTACGATACACGGTATTTTTGGGAAAAAAACTGTGCTGACTACAAAATTGCGGGTTTTTAATTTAATGCAGGTGGTTATCAACATCACGGTGTAATGGGTAAATTTAAAAAAACACCTAATTGAAATTAATGAAATAAAAAAAGGGGGTTTTTTCAGCTAACAAAGAGACCTGCAGTTACTAGAAATGATGTTTATCCCAAAATAAGTTAAGGGAAAAAAAACTGCCCAAAAAAAATTTCCCCCCCGGGGCCCCCCCTTTTTTTTTCCCTTTTTCCCCGGGGCCCCCCCCCCCTGGGAATTTACAGCGGGAGATGCTGCTTTAAAATTCTAGCAATAATAAAACTTCAAATCTCTTCTAAAAATTGGAAGGATCACAGCTAAAAGTAAGGTTTTCCGGCAGAATAGACTAATTTTGCTGACTTTTGGCCACAGCAGAGCGGGTCCCTTCCCCTTGAGCGTGAGAGACATGGGCTTTAAAAAGGCCCCCTGTTCTATGTTTAAAAAGAGGCATGTGATTTTTTTCCCGCCAATCGCAACCATACACATCCCGGGCTGCGTGCCCCCCACATCTCCCCTGCTTATTCTGTAATTATTTGCGGCCCCAAAATTACAGGAAGCGCCGAAAAAGGCGCAAATTTTAAAAGATGAGCAAGTTTAAACCTTTTTCGAGGGTCTGGGAAAATTTCATCCCATAAAAAAACCCTTTCGATTTCAATTTGTCGTAAAAACGCTCAAAAAATAGTACTACATATTAGCCCACCCAAAATATTTGTTACCCCCCAAAAATTCAGAACTATTCCCAAATAATACAAACACCACCACTGGCTAATACCCGCAGGATGTGACCATCTCTTTTCTTGGTGGATGAAAAAAACTCTTTCTAGATATCACGGGGGCACTTTATTATGTGGTAAACCTAGACCTCATGTTCCCCCTTACCAAACCCCTCTTGGGGGCATGGTCAGTCAGGCCACTGCTGTCAATGACCAATTTTAGCCTTGTCCAACCAGATACAAACGCAATTGGGTCTACCCGGAATTAAGAGTTCCCCCTCACTTCCTTTCAGTGCTAGTTCCTCTTGGCTATCTTAATAGAAAGGCAAAAGGTGTAACAGCACTGGGGTCCCCTCTGGCAGATAACATCACCTATAGCTGCTTCAAATAGTCCCCCAACAAATGCTGTTCCTCACCCTTCTAACACAGTGCAGGAGAGATGTATCATGTCTACAGCAAGAGCAGGAGGTAGTGGGACAGTGAGAAATGCTGAATGTCTGATTGGTGAGGTACAAGGAGATCCAAGAAAGGGCCAAGTCCGTGATTTTGAGGAATGAGATGATTTGTAGCAGCAGTGAGTGGTCGACAGTGTCAAAGGCAGAGGACAGGTCTAATAGGAGAAGCACATAGTAGTGACACGAGTGTCACGGTTCACGCCGCGGTTCCCTGCTTTGTACGGTCGGCGTGTCGTGCCTTCCTGTGCTGTCCGTCCTTCTGTTGCTTCCTGGGGTCCTGTGTGTGCTCTGTTCCTCTTAGGGCGCGCGCGTTGCAGTCTGTTGCTGTGTCCAGCTGCTTCCCATCTTAAGCTCCTGCCAGCATCTCAGGTCTACTGTTGGAGCCTTTAACCCCTGAGTGCTGGTCCATGTCTTTGTATCTGAGCTCCTGGCCGTCCGTCCGTCGTGTCTGTGTCTCCTGTATCCTGCCTTTTTCCTGTCCTGTTTTGTGCTCTCTGTTCCTGCCATGTTCCCTGGTCTTACCTGATGTGTACCCGTCCATTCCTGCCGTATCCTGTGGTGCTATGTGTACGTTTAACCCTCCTGTATCCGCTGTAAAATGTTCCTGTGTTCCTGTATTCCAACCGCCTGGATTCCTGTCTTGCACCCCGGCGGCCACCGCAGGTTTAGCCACGTCGGGGGAAAGTGACCGGGGGTCCGCAGCCAAGTCCACCCACTTTGCGGGGGGCTTGGCAAGACCAGGGGCCCCTTAGACTCCACTCCGGCGTGGTCCTCCAGCTACCACCCGCCCTGGGGTGATCACAGAGGATCCACACTCGGATGTCTGCGGTCGGCGCTTCGGCGTACGTCCCGTCCGGCGCCACACCGTTACAGTATGAACTGACCATGGATCCCGTGGGGGACCCTGCCCTCGTCTAAGCGTCTGCACCCATTGCCTAGCTCATGGTCCAGCCCAAGTTTCCGTTTGGCCTAGCTCATAGTCCACCCCAAGCTTCCGTTTGGGCCTAGCTCATGTCAGCCCAGAGCTTCCGTTTGGCCTAGCTCATGGTCCAGCCCAGAGCTTCCTTTTTGGCCTAGCTCATGGTCCAGCCCAGAGCTTCCGTTTGGCCTAGCTCAGGGTCCAGCCCAGAGCTTCCGTTTGGCCTAGCTCATGTCCAGCCCAGAGCTTCCGTTTGGCCTAGGCTCATGGTCCAGCCCAGAGCTTCCGTTTGGCCTAGCTCAGGTCCAGCCCAAAAGCTTCGTTGGCCTAGCTCATGGTCCAGCCCAAGTTTCCGTTTGGCCTAGCTCATGTCCAGCCCAGATTTTCCGTTTGGCCTAGCTTGTTCCAGCCCAGAGCTTCCGTTTGGCCTAAACTCATGGCCGGGCCCAAGCTTCCGTTTGGCCTAGCTCAGGGTCCAGCCCAGAGCTTCCGTTTTGGCCTAGCTCATGGTCCAGCCCAGAGCACCCATTTGGCCTAGCTCATGGTCCAGCCCAGAGCGTTCTTCTGAGTCCCGGTGGCTTACGGTCCCGCCCTGAGCCTTCTGAGTCCCCGGGGTTACGGTCTCGCCCTGAGCCTTCTGAGTCCCCGTGGCTTACGTCTCGCCCTGACCTTCTGAGTCCCCGTGGCTTACGGTTTCTCGCCCTGAGCCTTCTGAGTCCCCGTGGTTTACGGGTCTCCCCCTGACCCTTCTGAGTTCCCCGTGGTTACGGTCTCGCCCTGACCTTCTGAGTCCCCGTGGCTTACGTCTCGCCCTGAGCCTTCTGAGTCCCGGTGGCTTAGGTCTCGCCCTAGCCTTCTGAGTCCCCGTGGCTTACGGTCTCGCCCTGAGCCTTCTGAGCCCCCGTGGCTTACGGTCTCGCCCTGAGCCTTCTGAGTCCCCGTGGCTTACGGTCCCGCCCTGGGTTCCCCCCCATTTTGGCTAGTGCCCCGTTTGTTTTTCCTCCCGTGCACTTCCTTATCTAGGTTTTTTTTCCCTATACTGCTATATTCAGCCCGTACCTTGGGTTTTTGGGGGTTGCCCCCCGTAGAAGTTGCGGTCCCCTGACCTATGAGGAACGCCAGGAATGTGATTTGGAGGGGGAGGAGGTGGCTTTGAGGGTGGTACTGTCACGGTTCACGCCGCGGTTCCCTGCCTTGGGCCGTCGGCGTGTCGTGCCTTCCTGTGCTGTCCTGTCCTGTTCTGTTGCTTCCTGGGATCCTGTGTATGCTCTGTTCCTCTTAGGGTGCGCGCGCT
Source organism: Phyllomedusa bahiana (assembly GCA_025379985.1). Classification (NCBI taxonomy): domain Eukaryota; kingdom Metazoa; phylum Chordata; class Amphibia; order Anura; family Hylidae; genus Phyllomedusa; species Phyllomedusa bahiana. The sequence goes on from JAODAL010072331.1 coordinate 12,318, forward strand.
GCAGTCTGTTGCTGTGTCCAGCTGCTTCCCATCTTGAGCTCCTGCCAGCATCTAAGGTCTGCTGTTGGAGCCTTTAACCCCTGAGATGCTGGTCCAGTGTCTTGTCATCTGAGCTCCTGCCGTTCCGTCCGTCGGGTCTGTGTCTCCTGTATCCTGCCGTGTTCCTGTCCTGTATGTGCTCTCCTGTTCCTGCCGTGTTCCCTGGTCGTACCTGATGTTTACCCGTCCAGTTCCTGCCGTATCCTGTGGTGCTATGTTTATACGTTTAACCCTCCTGTATCCTGCTGTACATGTTCCTGTGTCCTTATTCCAAACCCCCTGGATTCCTGTCTTGCCCCCCGGCTTCAACCGCAGGTAGCCACGTCAGGGTAGTGACCTGGGGTCCTGCAGCCAAGTCCATCCCGCTTTGCGGCGGGCTCTGGCGGAAAAACCAGGGGCCCCTTAGACTCCACTCCCTGGCGTGGTCCTCCAAACTACCACCTCTCCTGCGTGTACCAAGAGGATCCACACCCGGATGTCTGCGGTCGGCGCTTCGGCGTACGTCCGTCGGCGCCGCACCGTTACAATGAGACTTTAAGGGTATGTTCACACGGTGTAATTGCGGTGTGTACAGTACACGGCGCAATACTCTGAGTGTTTTGGGAGTCACGCCGATCACGCATATTCCCAAAGCAAGGGGGGGGGGGGCCTAAGCCCGCCGGCACCATTGACATGCATCACTCGCAGTGCGTAATCGCCATGAATAATTGACGTAATCCATAGTTCTCTATGAGATCTATGGATTACCGTAATGGCGGTGTGCATCTCGCCATGTATTAAGCGCTGTATGCGGCGAAATACGCCCGCAATTAAGCCTCAAAATAAGCCGTGTGAACATACCCTAATGGTTATAAGGTCATTGGTGACTTTGAGAGATGAAATCATAGCCATAGCCATAGACCCTTGGCTGTCTTAGCAAACCATTGTCATTCTGAAATCACAGACTACTAATGAATAACAGGAGGTCTCCACCCCCCCCAACCACCACCTCCTTTAAACCACTTAGAATCTGCAGTCACTATTGACCATGTCATCTAAGATTTTAAAACACTGTAGGGGAGTTCCCTCTGATTTCACCATCTCTTTTTCACAAAAATCTAAAAACTAACAAGGGGTTTTTTCCCCAAAAGGTTTTTTTTTTGGAGTGCTTTTTTGGTTGTGCAGAAATGTACAGCATTAATTGCTGTGCCTTTCCGCACAAAAAAATAAAAATAAAAACGTATCACAAAATGTACCAAAAAACGTGTGAAGCACTCTAACCTCAAACTGGTAATTGACAGCAATGGCCTGACTCACCTTCATCACACTAGAGGGGATGTGGCAGTTCCTTTATAAATCGGGATACACTGTGATTGATTAAGGGGTAAAAGCAATGAAATTTGAAGGAGTATATTGTCTGAGTATCTGGCAACTTCAATATTTCGCAGCGCTGCCAACGCCTACACCCCAGCTTCCTGTTCTGTCTTTTCCGGAACGCAACTTTCCCCAAAAAAACCATGCATATTTCAGCAGCAGCAGCCCTGCTCACCTCCCTTCCTCCCAGGTTTATGCCCGGCAGCCTTAAACCCAGCCTCCTAGGATTTGGCAACCCACATCTCTCTTTCCCCCACATAAAAACACATTTTTAAAGTACAAAAGAAAAAAAGGGTTTTAATCAAGTTTACTGCTCATATCTACTGTGTCAGCAACTATATGGTTAAATACTAGCAGTGAGGGGTGCCTTGGAGTTGAGAGCAGCGTCACTTCCATCCACCTCAAGGCGTCCCAAACATGTTCAAGTGTGCCAATGTCAGTGACAATGTGTAGCCTGTCTGTGTGTAGTCTCTCATCGGTGGAGCAGCCCCTTGTTAACTGCTTCTCCACCACTGAGTGCACAAAATTCCTGGTCCACTGTAGCCATGCAATGCCTTTACTAACAATGGAGACGCTGACTTTCCATGACCTTGGGCCCCAAAAAAAACATAAAAGTTGAGGAAATCCAAAAGATGGGGCAGGGTGCTATCTTATCCATTGGGCACACTACGTGGTTACATGGGGGCCGCAGGGGTGATGGTTTCCCTTGCATAAGTATTGGAAACCCGGCAGTCGTTATTTTAACTGTTTGTTCTTATGATGTGCAAACAATGGTGTAGGAGGAACACCCCTCCCCTTTAATTAGTCCCTTTTGGTTCAGGCTGCCCCACAAGAAGTAACAGGGGGGTTTCCCGATGTAGCCACTGAGATATGGGTTTTGGGTTTGGGGGGTTAGTGGCATGGCTTCGGGTTTTTTGGACATAACTAGAGAAATGCCCTGGGTTTGAGAGGCCAATGACACTATGCCCATAATCCTGTTAAATCAGTCCTGGTCATAGCCACTGGGGCACCCCCGGGTTTTTGTACAGAAAAAGCCCCAAAGTTTAATTTCTTTGTTTTTAAAGGGTTGGTTTCTGGTTCCTTCATTAACCACTGGGAGCCACAATTAAACCCCAGCTTATCCTGGTGTTAAAATTCTTGGCAATTAGGATGAAAAATTAAATTTTTTAATCTCCAGCTGGCCCAAACTAGAATATCGACATAAAATTTTTTGTTCAAGTGAATTAGAAAAAAATAGTGTTCAGTTCGAACAAACTGAATAGAACCCCCTTAAAGTCAATGGGATGTTTGGATTTAATTTTTATACCAACAAGTTTGGAGAAGCTGAAATTAAACCCCTCCCTAACGTAAACTGGGTACTGGAACAAATTATAAGAAAATTTTGGGGTTAAGATTGACAGAAAAAAATTGAGAGAAAATACTTCATTCCCTTTTAAAGACTAACTG
>JAODAL010072332.1:0-15155 GCA_025379985.1 Phyllomedusa bahiana
TGTATTCAATCCATGGGTTTTCCCATTTTTCTGTAAAAATGTCCCAAATATATGAATTTATCTAGAAAGAAACCTCTGCTACAATATAGTGGAGAATCTTGTGGACTAGTATTATGGTTTCATACAACACTGACATGTATGTGGACCTTGTACTGCGGTACATGGAGTCCACATAGGTCTGCACTGCACACCCATAGGTATTCCATGTTCCATCAAATAGTGCAAATACTATTCAAATCAAATAAAGAAACCCATATTTTATATAGTCTATACAGGTTTATTTATTTGACTTGAATTATGGACATAAATTAACTTTTTGACAATATTGTAATTTTTTGAGTTGCACTAGTATTTGAATTTATCCAGAAAGATACCTCTGCTGCAATATAATAGTGAAAAACCCTCTGGACTAGTATTATGGATTTGTACAACGAATCATTTATGGGGCCTCGTAGGCGAATGGGGAGCCCACATAGGTCTATTTTTAAACCCCCATGATATCATGTTCCGTCATATAGTGCAAATACATGAATTTATCTAGAAAGAAACCTCTGCTGCAATATACAGTAAAAGTGCTGCACTCTGGGGACACCTATACATGTACAGCAGGAATTTTTTTTGGGAAAAATTTGATTTCATTTCCCTACCATAAACAGCTATAGACCCCAAAGGGCACTACATGTAATGGAATTGTAGTGGTGGGAGTTTCACGGGGATCTGTCCTGCACACCCATAAGTACTTTATGTACCGTCATATGGTGCCATTGTAAGAACTGATCAGAAAAGAAACCTCTGCTGCCATAAAAAAGTGGCGCACCCTATGGGCCTATACATGTATGTAGACCTTGTATGTAGCACATGGAGTCCACATAGATCTGTACTTCACATCTAAGGTACTCCTGTTTATCAGTGGGGCACATATGTAATTTCTGGGAAAGAAAAACCTCTGCTGCAATGTTATAGTGGAGAACCTTATGGACTAGTGTTAAATATTTGTACAACACCGATACATGTATGTGGACCTTGTATAGCGGCACATAGACCACAAAGGTCTGAACTGCACACCCCTTAGGGGCTTCATTGCTGTTTTTAAGGTGCCATTGCATGAATTTATCTGGAAAGAAAACTGCCGCAATATAACAGTGGAGAACCGTACGGGGCCATAATATAGATCCGTACAACACAGATCCATAATATGTCCATGTTGATCTATAAGGAAAAGCCAGAAGTGGTTTCCGAAAGAACCCTTTTTTTTATATCCCAAAATCAGTCTTTGGTTTGCGGCACCAAAACTGTGTGTGTGATTTCCAGTCTAGGGTTTGGGCCACATGTGGTCACCGCACCCCTAAAACATGGGTGAAACCGTGGGAAACCCGTTTACCGAAAATTTTCCTGTATGTCCTGTATGTTCCTGTATGGAAGATTTGGACGCTGTTTTCGATGCTGTTTAGGAAGAGGATCCGCTTCTAACAGAGCTTATAAAAAATGCCTAAAAACACACCTCAAGTTCATTTTTCATTGATTCCTTTGTAAAACAGCATCGTAGTTCACACACATGTTTTTTATGTGCGTTTTACTCGCTTATTTAAGCGCTGAAAAATAAGTGACGTCAATACTTGAAGTGTTGAGTGTCAAATTGTAAAGTGCTGCGGAATATGTTGGCGCTATATAAAAAAAGATTATTATTATTATTGAAGTAAAATGCCCATAGGAATCAATGTAGAGCTCCAAAACCTCGTCCACCAGAGTAGTGTGTTGTTGCCACTGTTTGTGACTGTTGTGGCAAATAATTTCTATGGGTGTTTCAGAAATAAAACAGCGCTGAAAACCACGTGGGAAAAAAACCTCACCAAATCCTCGTCTGAAAACTGCTGCTCGTGAGATGTTTTTCAGACGAGTATTTGAAGCTGATTTGGACGCTGAAAAATAAGTGCTTAGGGGATGTTCACACGGCTTATTTGGATGCTGTTTGGACGCTGATTTTTTCGCGGCCAAAACAGCTTCTAAATCTCGTCTGAAATCGCTTCTTCAGAAGAGGTGTCCGATGCCTTTTTAGACGAGTTTTTGGGTGAGGTTTGGAAGAGGTTTTCAACACTGTTTTCACCCATAGGGTATAAAGCATGTTGAAAAGTGCTCCAAAAACGCGCAGAAAAACGCATCTAAAAATGAGATTTTGGATGAAGATTTCCATGGATTCTTATGGGGATTTTCAGCGCTGAAAATGCTTCAAGAATTGACGTGACGCTTCTTTTTCAGTGCCCAAAACAGCTTCCAAAGAAACGCCTAAAACGTGCATAAAAACCTCATTGTGTGTGAACTACAACGCTGTTTTACATAGGAATCAATGAAATTATCTGGAGACTTTTTTTTATGTTGTTTTGGGAGCAGAAAAACTCGGAAATTCATTCCGAAGACAGCATCAAAATCAGCCGTGTGAACTTACCTTAAAAAGCCAGGTCGTGCATCCATTCAAGGTATATTTCTTAATATCTGCAAGATTTTACGTGTAAAACCATGCGGTTGTTAACAAGGCAAGAGCCGCGCAGAACAGCACAGCTCCTTTGTTTTTAGCTGCATTGTGAATAGACCCTAATGTCGTCTCCTGCAGCTCTGGTGCTGAGATAAAACGAAAAGTGAGACAGACTGGGTCACCCCCTCCTGACGAGGACTGCTGTGTCGCCATGCAGTGCCGCACTACATGAGAGGTTGCGGTGAAGTGCCCACATACAGTACCCTCCAAATGTGCACGTAGAACCTAATGGAACACAGCAGCGGAATGTGGATTTTCAGGAAGACTTTTTGCATGAAAGCAAAAGGATACATTTTGAAGATTTTTGAAACTCCACCTATCCCCTCCCCTCCCCTGGTATGAGGAACTGTCATAACGCCATTACTTTCATTTTCAAAAAAATTATTTTTCTTGTAGATAAAAAAAAAAAAATTAAAAGGGGTAAAATAATGTAATCCTAATTCCCACCCTGATCACAGGACACTTTCTTTTCTGATTGGCAGAATTATTGCAGGATGTTTTTGTCTGTTTTTGATAAAAAACATCACTTCCATATGTCAAGAGGACGGACGGACACAGAACCAGAGCTACGGAAGGGAGGCAATGTCATAACTAACACTGTGACCAGAGCCGGTGCAGAGCCCATGTGGTCATGGTGGCCATCAGTAATCGGGACCAGTTACTGGACATGAAGACCTCAGAGGATGAAAGGATGATACAACTACACAACATACAAAAAGGAGAAACAGAGGGTCACCCCCTCCCACCACCCATACCTGTGTCTGCTGCTGTAAGTCCAAGGGAGGCGAAATGCGGGTTGTGTTTCCTCTTTCCAGATTCCTGTTAGTGCAGACGAAGCTCCAGGGAGAGACGAGAGGTCAGCAAACTGCACGCGAGAGGAAACGGAACAAAAAATGTCACACGGCTTCTATACTCACTGCAGAGAGTACAGAGGGTGGAGCGATAACTGGATAGACCCGCTCATATCTGGTGTGTGCACAGCAACACCTACCCCTAACATGTACACTAAGGGGCAGAATGATAGCAGCTATATTCTTGTACATAGGAGCAGTATTATAGTAGTTATATTCTTGTGCATAGGAGCAGTATTATATTAGTTATATTCTTGTGCATAGGAGCAGTATTATAGTAGTTATATTTTTACATAGGTACAGTATATAGCAGCTATATTCTTGTGCATAGGAGCAGTATTATAGTAGTTATATTCTTGTACGTAGGAGCAGTATTATAGTAGTTATATTCTTGTACATAGGAGCAGTATTATAGTAGTTATATTCCTGTACATAGGAGCAGTATTATAGTAGTTATATTCTTGTACATAGGGGGCAGTATATAGTAGTTATATTTTTGGGTAGTAGAAAGCAGTATATATAGTATTATATTCTTGTACAAAAGGAACAGTATTATAGTAGTTATATTCCTGTACATGGGGCCCAGTATTAAAAGTAGTTATATTCTTGTACATAGGGGGCAGTATTATAGTAGTTATATTTTGTACATAGGGGGCAATTATTATGCATTTTATATTCTTGTACATACTGGCAGTATTTTTGTAGTTTTATTCTTGTACATAGAGGGCAGTATTATAGTAGTTATATTCCTGTACATAGGAGCAGTATTATAGTAGTTATATTCTTGTACATAGGAGCAGTATTATAGTAGTTATATTCTTATACATAGGAAACAGTATTGTAGTAGTTTATTTCTTGTACATGGGAGCAGTATTTAGTAGCTATATTCTTGTACATAGGGACAGTATTATAGTCGTTATATTCCTGTACTTAGGAGCAGTATTATAGTAGTTATATTCTTGTACTTTAAGGGGGCAAAAATTATAGCAGTTATATTCTTGTACATACGGGCAGTATTTATGTAGTTATATTTTGTACATAGAGGGCGTATTATAGTAGTTATTTTTCCTGTACATAGGAGCAGTGTATTATAGTAGTTATATTCTTGTACATAGGAGGCAGTATTATAGTAGTTATATTCTTGTACATGGGGAGTAGTATTATATTAGTTAAATTATTGAACATAGGAGCAGTTTTTATAGTAGTTATATTTCTTGTACATAGGGGCAGTATTATAGTAGTTATATTCTTGTACATAGGGGCAGTATTATAGTAGTTATATTCTTGTACATAGGGGGCAGTATTATAGTAGTTATATTATTGTACATAGCAGCAGTATTATAGTAGTTATATTATTGAAACATAGGAGCGGGTATTATAGTAGTTATATTCTTGTAAAATGGGGGCAGTATTATAGTAGTTATATTCTTGTACATAGGGCGCAGTGTTATAGTAGTTATATTCCTGTACATGGGGAGCAGTGTTATAGTAGTTATATGTTTGTACATAGGGGGCAGTATTATAGTAGTTATAATCTTGTACATAGGGGACAGTATTATAGTAGCTATATTCTTGTACATAGAGGGCAGTATTATAGTAGCTATATTCTTGTACATAGAGGGCAGTATTATAGTAGTTATATTGTTGTACATAGGGGGCAGTATTATAGTAGTTATATTCTTGTACATAGGGGGCAGTATTATAGTAGTTATATTCTTGTACATAGGGGGCAGTATTATAGTATTTTTTTTCTTGTACATAGGGGGCAGTATTATAGTAGTTATATTCTTGTACATAGGGGGCAGTATTATAGTTGTTATATTCTTGTACATAGGATCAGTATTATAGTAGTTATATTCTTGTACATAGGGGGCAGTATTATAGAAGTTATAATATTATACATAGGGGGAAGTATAATAAAAGTTATATTCTTGTACTTAGGGGACAGTATTATATTAGTTATATTATTGTACATAGGGGTAGTATTATAGTAGTTATATTCTTGTACATAGGGGTAGTATTATAGAAGTTATATTCTTGTACATAGGAGCAGTATTATAGTCAGGGGCGTTGCTAGGGTCCTAAAACATCCGGGGCTCGGGCCCTTTGTGTTTTTCTGGGTAGGGCTGGGTTCACACGAAATTTTTCGCGCCTCATTGTGAACTGCGGATGTTTTTTTACAGAGAAAAACCTTTTCTGTTCCTGTCACTAATTTTCTGCACATCCAAAAACAGATCCCGTCATCTCCTCAGCAGTCACTGTACAGTAAAAATCACCAATGACAAATTTACTTTTTCAGAAAATTCTCACCTTCATATGACAATACCCCTAAACAGTCACCAAAACATCCACCTAACATGAAGCAAATCTACCAGACAAGTGATTGTAATAAAACCCTCCTACAAAAACCAAGAACCCAAACTATTACTACTTAAGGCTCAAATAATCCTGCCAGACCCTGACTGAACGCAACCCCCCACATGTGGACTATCCACTGCACACAGGCCCTAGAGACATATATTACCGCCAACAGGGACCCGATAGTGGTAGATACTAGTTGTATGTAGGGGTCTGCCCGACATATAAGTGATTACACTGCAGTTACATTAGTGACTCACCGGAGACGTCTTTTCTGATCAGCGCCGTTCACTTTCCCCTTTTTTTCTCCTCCGGTCCACACCTTCATGCTGATTGCTCCCGGCCAATACTCGTCCCTGCAGATTTGGACACAAATATCTTACAATCCTCACATGTCCAGCACTCCTTAATTATAGGTATAGCAGTTCCCTCAGTTTTGGGATATAGGGGCACTGAAACAGTATATGGAGCCACAGGCAGATATATGGGGCACAGGCAGGTTATTAGGGCCACAGGCATATATAGGGGCCACAGGCAGGTATATGGGGCCAAAGGCAGTATATAGGGGGGCACAGGCAGTATATGGGGCCACAGGGAGGTATATAGGGGCACAGGCAGTATATGGAGCCACAGGCAGTATATGGGGCACTGAGGCAGTATATAGGGGCCACAAGAAGGATATAGGGGCACTTTAGGCAGAATATAGGGTCACTTGAAGGCAGTATATGGGGTCACTGAGGCGGGATATGGAGCCACAGGCAGGGATATGGGGCCACAGGCAGGCATATAGGGGCACAGGCAGGGTTTTGGAGGCCACAGGCAGTATATGGGGGCCACAGGCAGGGATATGGGGGCCACAGGCTGTATTTGGGGCCACGGGAAGTATATGGAGGCCACAGGCAGGGATATAGGGGCACAGGCAGTATTTTGGGGGCCACAGGCAGGGATATGGGGGCCACATTCAATATAAAGGGGCACAGGCAGTTTTAGGGGCCACAGGCAGGGATATGGGGGCCAGGCAGGTATATAGGGCACAGGCAGTATATGGGGGCCACAGAGAGGGATATGGGGGCCACAGGCTTATATGGGGCACGGGCAGGCATTATAGGGCCACAGGCAGGGATATGGTGGCCACAGGCAGGCATATGGGGGCCACAGGCAGGCATATAGGGGCACAGGCAGTATATGGGGGCCCCAGGCAGGGATATGGGGCCACAGGCAGGCTTATAGGGCCACAGGCAGTATATGGGGCACTGAGGCAGGTAAACGCTTAAAAATAACAACATTAATACTCACCTTAACTCCCCGGCGAGCGCACTCCGTCCCCTTTTAGCCCCGCTCCTCCGGCAGCTCCTTTGGGCGCACGGCCTATGACGCGCCCGTGCGCCTGAGGAGAGGCAGCGTCGCGATGACATCACATCATCGCGACGCTGCCGGCTGAGGCGCACGGGCCGCGGCGGGTCCTCAGCGCTGTTTAGGACCCGGCGGCCCGCTGTGTCGGAACTGCGGGTCCGACACTGTCTGCGGGGCAGGGAGCGCTGCTCTCTGCCCGAGAGCCCGCAGCTGCATGTGCGTCCAGCGGACGCACATTTCAGCTGAAGAGCCAGTTCCCGGGGCTCCAGGCCCACGGCAGCGGCACTGGAGCCCGGGAGACTCGGGGCACAGGGTTTTTATTCGGGGCCCGAGCCCCGAATAAAACAGCCTAGCGACGCCCTGATTATAGTAGTTATATTCTTGTACATAGGGGGCAGTATTATAGTAGTTATATTCTTGTACATAGGGGGCAGTATTATAGTAGTTATATTCTTGTACATAGGAGCAGTATTATAGTAGTTATATTCTTGTACATAGGGGACAGTATTATAGTATATTCTTGTACATAGGGGGCAGTATTATAGTATATTCTTGTACATAGGAGCAGTATTATAGTAGTTATATTCTTGTACATATGGGACAGTATTATAGTAGTTATATTCTTGTACATAGGGGGCAGTATTATAGTAGTTATATTTTTGTACATGGAGGGCAGTATTATAGTAGGTGTAATATAGTAGTGTGGAGGATTTAAACTATACATGTCGTGTTTAATGCTCTAGTTCTTCCACATAAGAACCCACTTTTGTTCTGATATGTGATATTACACCGTCCTTGTGCTTTAATTTGGGACTGTTCACGTCCTCTGTCACCTGTGCTCATATCAGTCACTGATTGTGACTTCTATAGTCCACCCAAAGAGTATAGAAATGTATTGAGCGGTGCAGGTCCTTATGATCCAGGCCCTCAATGATCTGCAGATCACACACCTGTCCTAATAATCAATGTTGTGTGCCTGGCCACGCCCACAAGCGAAGGAGGCGCAAGACGGATAGCTCCGCCCCCTAAGTTAGTCTTGACCGTTATGTTCTCCATTTTGTGCGGTTACCGGAGTACAGGGCAGTCCTACGTATGTAATGCAATATCACCCCCTTATCGCTCCTCGTAATGCAAGTGCTCGCTGTCAGCGCCCCTCTCCCTCATTATACAGCTGCTTGTCGTCAGCGCGCCCTCTGTAGGACGGTGCGACACCAGCGCGCGCCGGGCCTCAACGCCCGACAAAATGGCGGCGAGTGTTCTGGCGGGAAACGGCGCCTCCGCTTATCCCCACGGTAGACGGTGTTCTCGTTGTGTGTGAGGTGATTTTGACTAATACATAGTTATGGGTGATAATATTCATGTCGACAGTGCTTTGCCTCAGTGTTAGGACCCATTAAACAGTTGAGCAGAGTGTAATATCGGGAGGCAAGCTGCTGCATCCAGAATGGCGGCGAGCGGGAAACTACGTTACCTGTAAGTCTCCCAAAATACTTTTGGGGTTAGGATTATTCATAGTCAGGGGGATAAATATGTCGGAAGATTCTTGGCCTCAGTGTCAGGACCCCTTAAACAGTTGAGCAAATTGTGTAATATTGTGAGGGAAGCTGTTGCTACAAAATGGTGGTGAGAATTTTGGCGCCTCAGCAGATTCCCTTCTTGTCTTAGATGTGTGTGAGGGGATTATAACAAAATATTTATACCTAAGTGATATTTTGCATGGCAGCAAATGCTTACAGTCACCACTGTGGCTGCAGGGACCCCCTAAAATGGCTTCCAGTGTGTGTAATATCATGAGGGAAGAGGAAGGTGATGCCTTACAAAATGGCTTCCAGACTGTGTAATATCATGAGGGAAGAGGAAAGTGATGCCTTACAAAATGGCTTCCAGAGCGTGAAATCATAGGGAAGAGGATGGTGTGGCCTTACAAAATGGCTTCCAGTGTCTGTAATATCATGAGGGAAGAGGAAGGTGATTACTTACAAAATGACTTCTAGAGTCTGTAATATCATGAGGGAAGAGGAAGGTGATGCCTTACAAAATAGCTTCCATGCCGTCATCTGCTTTATTTGAGAACAAGGGTGAAACACAATTTGTGCCTTTTTAGGAGTGACAGAAGCTACAGACGTACGAAGCTGACTTTAGTGCATTCAGGAATGTCACCGTCACATAAAATCACCTTAAAACCTTTGTAACTCTGGTGCCATTTTTACACCTTGTTTTTCATATGATTTAGGACGCCATTTTGTTTTTCTCCCCAAGTTTTTTCTTTTGCAGTTTTCTCCCCAATTCTGCTCAGTGAACGGTTCAATTGAACGTTGCCTCGCAGAGGTGTTAGTACAGTTGTGGCATATCACTGTTGGGCTAGTTTGCGAAAATAAAGTTTCCAACAAGAGGGCAAATGTCACTTTTGGATTGTGTTTGCCTTGTCTCCTCCATGTAAACACTTCGATGTTGATCGACCGCGCCATTTTCTTCAGTGTCTACGTCCAGGAGACAAAGCCAACGTAGCCCAAAAGTTACCTATTGATCCATCCAGATACTTTTTAATAGTAAAGTGATCAATATGAACCCAGCCGTACACCAATGATGAGTGATAAGATTGTACATTTTCAATAACTCTGCTCCATGTCTGTGAATGGAAATACTACAAATTTATATGAACAGAGGATTTGTACCATTTATCACTGCAAATAATAATCCGTTAAAACATAACTTTTACTAGACTATTTAAAATATCAACATCCAACCCCTATATATTCCATGCATCCCTAGATGAAACAGCTACTTACACTATTCCCAGTGATAATGCCGAAAAGAGGGGGCCCCGTTTTAATGACAGAAAATGTAACACATGGTGTAAAAAACACCTCAAAACCCCGCTTCCCCCCGACGCTTTCCCCCGTACAATTTGGGGTTCATCGGGGATTCAAAATTTCTCACCCCGGAAAAAGAATCGTATATAAAAAACCATATACTACAAAACTATACCCCAAAATTTGATAAGTAAACTGTATTAACTAAGTCTCCCAGGTATAATGCTAGTTCCCGCAGCACCTTTTTGTACGCGGGCCCCCCAAGATAGAGGGTACCCTCCATTTTTTTATTCACTTATCTAATTTGGAAGTACATGTGTTGTAGTATTGCGTTGTATATAGCGATTCTTTTTCAGAGTGAGAAATTTTAATCCCCCGATGAACCCCTGAAATTTACGGGGGAAACGCGGGGGGAAGCTGGGTTTTGAGGTGTTTTTACACCATGTGTTAAATTTTCTGTCATTAATGGGAGCCGCTCTTTATCGGGGGGGGGTTACCCACTGGCGTAGTGTAAAAGTATGCTGTTCATCTAGGTTGCGTGGTATTATTAGGGGTTTGGAGTTGATATTTTAAAAAAGTTAGTAAAAAATTATGTTTTAAAGGGATTTTTATTTGCAGTATAATCCATGTCGTGAATGGAAACATCCCACCTCCTTGAGGCTGAAAAAAAGTAAAACTAGTTTTTTTACAAGTTTATGGAAAAAAGCAAATCCAAACTGAACATTGTTACAAACTTTGTTTCAGCTAAAAAATGTTCTGGTGGCCCATTTTTTTCTTGATAGCTAATAGCCCCCCCTTGTGTTGGGGGGTGAACAGCCATTAACAACCAACTTAAAAATGGTGCCAAACCTTTTTTTTTCAACGCAGCGAGGGTTTCCCGCGGGGCGTGGTCCCCATGAAAGGCGCAAAGTAGGGGGAAAAAAAAAAATTTATTTTTCCCCCACATCTGACTATGGTGAGGGCGAAATGTGGGCAATAAATTCCGGGGTGGGTGTTTATTTTTCTTTTTAGGATTTCTGCTTCTGTAGTGAATGGAAACAATCAGGCTTAAAACATTTCATTACACAATGTATGGGTAAAAACAGTCCTCTGTGAAAAATCAAGACAAAGGGTATGTTCACACGACTCCTTGCAGTGCATAACTTTGCGCGCTGCAAGACCCTGCATGCTTAGAAGAACAAGCTCACTTTCCTTATCCCTATACGCCGGAAAGCAGTGACATGTCACTTATCCTAGTGATATGCCATCATTGTCTAAAGAGGGACGAATGTTTTAAACCCTTCAGTTTAAATGAATTGGTTGAGCTATGATAAAGTACTTTCCCTTTGTGTACACTTGCAACAGAGTGTAATAAATGCAACACTACAAATACAAAATAACATATTAGACATAAGTTGTAGCTACAATGTTGCAAGTGTTATTTTTAACCTGCTGTTATATCACCAGCAACTTACCATACACTAAGGCTATGTCTACACTGCATCGGACAAAAAAAAACAGCCCAAAAGCGTCCGTTTTTTCTATGATGCAGGAACGCGGCATTTGTCACGCTTTGTACAAAAACCGCGGTCGCTTCTTGTTTTACTGACGTCTCCCATAAAATATTATTGTATGGGAATATTGCAAGAAAAATAGAATAGCCGGCGTAATATAAAGCATGTTATATAATAAGCAGGGGCCGAAAGACGAGCTGTGTAGACTGCAGCTCGTCTTTCCTACTGCCGTCTATGGGGCCGCTTTTAAAAAACGAAACGCGCCGAAGATACGACTGTTTGCCTAAGCAGTGTAGACATAGCCTAAGGGCTTTTCGGAGTTGAAAACCATCTGTAAAGCGACTGTCAACCTTTTACATTGATTTAAATAGAAAATCCGTGTTCCGTGCCATGTTCTCTGTTTTAATACTTCCTGCCCCAAGCAGGAGTAGTAAAACCGCCATCTTTGTGCACCCTTACAATGTATTAGGCTGTATAAATGATCGCACCCCCTAGTGGTGAAGCACCCTAGGGGGACTCAAAGTTTAAAAAAAATACAAATAAATGCTTTAAAGTGTAAAAAAATATTAAAAGTTCAAATCCCCCCTTTTGCCATTTTACAAATAAAATAATAAAAAAAGTTCCCCATCTTTGTTATCGCTGCGTCTGAAACGGTGTGATCTATTACAATATTACAGAATTTATCGCATACGCTGAACACCGTTGAAGAAAAAAATTCCAAACGCCAAAATTGCGTTTTTTGGGGGTCATTTGACATCCCCTAAAAATGTAAATAAATGTAATTAATAAAGTTACATTTGTTCCAAACTGGTAGCAATAAAAAGTGCACTTCAGCCGCAAAAAATGCAAACTCATTCAAGTCTGCAGGTGTTAGTACAAAAAAGTTATGGGTCACAGAAAATGGCACCGCCACACAAATGTCAAAAATAGAAAATGTTAGGAATTTTTTTAGGTTACCAAAACATAACAGAAACCCTACATGTTTGGTATTACCAGATTCGTATCAACCTGCAGAATACAGATAACGCATCATTTATACCGAAGATTGAACGGCGTAAAAGCAAAACATCTGCAAACAAGGCGCAAGTATGTTTTTCTTTCACATTTGCCCCACTTAGAATTTATTGGCTGTTTCCCAGTATATTCTATGGTACAGTGAATGGCACCATTTGAAAGTCCATCATGTCCCGCAAAATAAAAGCCCTCATATGTCTATGTAGATGGAAAAATAATAAATTTATGGCTCTGGGAAGGCGAGGAGGGAAAAATGAACCTATAAAAAAAAAAAAAAAATAGGCCTTGGTATTAAGGGGTTAAACAGAATCCCACCTGCATTTTCCATATGCAATATGGCTGTACCCTAAGGACGACATGTATGAACGGGCTTTTCGCCCGTTTTCTGGCGTATACTGCGCCTCCCGGCCCGAATCTCCCTGTCGGACGCAGGGATGCGGTGTTAGGCGCAGCGTTCGCCACTTTCAGCTGCGCCCCGCATGAAGGGGTGGGCACTGGGCGCGGTGTAGGCGTTCCGGGGCAGGACACGGCGTGCTCGAAAACCCCGAGGCATGTACGATGGCGGCTCGCCAAAGGGCGGCGCAATGCAGCGCTCGGCAGCTCCGACAAGCAGACCTAGTTTATTTTGGTCTAAATGCTCCGGCGGCAGCGAAGTGAAGCAAGATCGGAACATGCGAGGAAGCAGATAGAAGATCGTGACAGAAATCTCGGCGCTCCGCTCCGCTCCGTGCAGCAGGAGTATGATTCCGAAAAAATCGCCTTTATAAAGGCGGAAAACATTGTCAGAAAAGAGCTCAACCTCAAAAATAAAAAAAAATAAAAAATCGCTTTCCAAAAATCTAGAACGGCGCAATATCAAGAATTAGGATATTGGAAATTGCCGGGAAATACAGTAATTCAAATTCTGAAAGCTATTCTCATTGGTTGGCAGAAACCGACCAATCAGAATAGGAGCGACAGTGAACCATTAAAACCTATGGAGAACAATTGACCAATAAAATAATTCTTAATAAGTGTAAAATATCCTCTGAAAAAGAGCTGAAACCTTCTATAAACATACATTAATAAAATCCCGAACAACACATTTGTGAGCGAGACCAGCGCTACATAAGGAATTGGGATATAGAGAATTGCCGGAAATACAAAAATTTCAAATTGTTTAAGCTCTTCTATTGGTCGGCATAAACCAGCCAATCAGATAGAGCGACAGTGGTCCATTAAAACTTAGGAAACTATGACCAATCAGAATAAAGCGACAGTGGCCATTAAACCATGAAGAGTTAACCAATCAGAATAGGAGCGACAGAGACCCATTAAAACCTATGGTGAACTATTGACCAATCAAATTCAAAGGCGGGACAGCTCAAAATACAGTAAAAATGCAGAATAGAGCTGATTGGCTGAGCTAGCGGTGGCTTGGCTATCCCAGCCAATCAGAGCACGAGCTACTTCTCCCATTGTAGTCTATGGAGAGATCGGCGCCATGCAATCTCGGCGCTCAGCGCCGTGCGGCATGGAGTATAAATAAAAAACTCATTTTTATTAAGTGTAAAACATTATCAGATAAAGCGCTGAACCTTCTTTAAAAATAAAGCACTTAAATCCCTAACAACGCGTTTGTCGCCGAGACCGGCGCTGCATAAGGAATTGCAATAGTGAGAATTGCCGGGAAATACAGTAATTCAAATTGTTTAAGCGCTTCTCATTGGTCGGCAGAAGCCAGCCAATCAGAATAGGAGCGACAAAGACCCATTAAAACCTATGGAGAAGTTTTGACCAATCAGAATAGGAGCGACAGTGTCCCATTATAACCTATGGAGAAATATAGACCATTCAAAATCAAAGGCGGGACAGTTCAAAATACAGTAAAAAGACAGAAAAGAGCTGATTGGCTGAGCTAGCGGTGGCTTGGCTATCCCAGCCAATCAGAGCGCGAGCTACTTCTCCCATTGTAGTCTATGGAGAGAGCGGCGCACTGAAATCTCGGCGCCGTGCGGCATGAAGTATTAATAAAAACATTTTTATTAAGTGTAAAACATCAGATAAAGAGCTGAAACCTTCTCTAAAAATAAATCACTTAAATCCCTAACAACGCGTTTGTCGCTGAGACCGGCGCTACCTAGGGAATTGCAATAGAGAGAATTGCCGGGAAATACAATAATTCAAATTGTTTAAGCTATTCTCATTGATCGGCATAAACCCCAATCAAATAGACGACAGGGCCTAACCTAGAATGGAGTATAACAACAGATAGACGACAAGTCCCTTATATTATGGAGGAGAATGACCAATCATATAGGAGCCAAGGGACCATTATAACTATGATTAAAATTGACCAATCATATTCAAAGGCGGGACAGTTCAAAATACAGTAAAAAGGCAGAAACGAGCTGATTGGTTGAAGCAGCGGGAGCTCGTCCAACTTAGCCAATCAGAGCGCGAGCTACTTTCTCATAGAGTTCTATGGGGAAAAGAAATTCCGAGCGAGCTCTGTGATTGGCTAAGTTAAAAGAGGCGCGGTTATTTGGACCAATGGGAGAGCGAGCGACGCTCCTACGGGTTTTCTAACACACTGGCGCCCCGACGTGGCGAGCTTCATACATGTCGCCCTAAATGTCCAGGGTTCCCACCTAGCACATAGCTATATTAACTACTTCATTCCTTGAGGTATAGTTTTGCAAGAAAAACAGAAGTAAAAAATGAACCCTTTTTTACAAAAAAATAAACCGGGGCACTGTAAAGG
>JAODAL010072333.1:0-15155 GCA_025379985.1 Phyllomedusa bahiana
TCGGCATTCTTTTAAATCCATTGGAGGCTGCGCTTTTAAAGGGGGTTAAAAAGGGGGGGGATTAGCGTTGTCCCCGGCCTGGCGTAATTAATGATGGGGGGCGCGTTTGGCGAGTGGGGCCCCTCTACGTTTTTCCTTACATGGTTACGTCTTTGTGTCGGCAATGGTTAAGTTTGGGGGGTGTCTGACGCTAAAGGGGGCCCCCCTTTTTTTTTCTCCCCATTAGAGTCCACCCCTTTTTTTTTGGGCAGGGGGGCCTCGGAACACCAGGTGGACGAAAAATTCCCGGCCAAATGGCTAGGGGGCCCGCCCCCAAACTCCCCTTTTTTTTTAAAACGTGCTGGGGGAAACCCCCCAAACCCGGGCCCTGGGGGCCCTCTTCACAGGGGCCCCCGGGGGAGGAGGGCGTCCCCTTGGGCCCTCGTTCACACGGTTTTTTTTTGGAACGGATTGGCGCCTTCCCTCCGCCCCGGTTTTTGCGCTTCAGTACGGCGCCAATTCCGGTCATTTTAACGGTAAGGGGCCAAGCTCTCATAGAGAACAGTGGAACCCGCTCCTCCCCCCCGGGAAAAATCCCCGCGGGGGGGAAAGTGCCCTGAAAATTTAATTTACGCGGGGAGGGCCCCCTAAACAATGCATTGTCTAGGGGGCCGGGAGCGGGCCCCCGCGCCCCCGTTCCCGCCCCCCCTTTTTCACGGGGATTTGTGAGCTAAATCCCGGCCAAAAAACCCGGGAATAAGCCGTTTTGAAAACCCCCTTAAAGTCTCCTATAAGGGCGCAGTGGCGGCCATGCTGACGTCTCCTTGTGTCCCACCCACAGGTGCCCTCTGCTCAGCAGATGCTGAATTTCCCAGAGAAAAACAAAGACAAGCCGACCGACCTGCAGAACTTCGGCCTCAGGACAGACATTTACTCCAAGAAGACTTTGGCTAAGGTAGGGTTTCCGAGGATTTGGTGCTGGGTAGCTCCTGCCGGTTGTACGGGCGACTCATAGGGTTTCTTTCCTTCGCAGAGCAAAAGCTCCCCAGCGGGGCCGGGAGGGGGCCCGAACAGGAGACGCTGCTCCTCCTAGTGGTGAGTGATGGAGCCGCGTGCGGGCGCTCGTGTGCCACGTCCGGTCACATTGGTGCCGACACTTGTCCTCTTCCCGTTCCCCAGGGGGCTGGGAAATTTTACAAAAATTACGGGAACAAGGTGTGGAGCCCGTGGGGAGCCCCACCCGGGAAAAGTAACCTGCATTACCCCCGATCCCCATCGAGGCCCCCTACCCCCGAAAAAACAAATGCTTCCCCCCCGGGGGCCTTTTGGCCCCTCGCCGGTGCCCTTCAGCCAGTCTGGAAAACCCCCCCGTGATGGCACGGTCCCCCTTCCTTTTTCCCCGGGGGTGGACCCCCCAAATCGCTGCGGGGGCCGCTAAAGCCGCCCTTGGTGAGTATTGGGCAGTAGAAAGGGAAACGATAGCTTAGAAAGCACAGTGGGTGTGTGAAACTGAGGAAACCTGGGAGACGCTTGGGTGTCGTGAATGAACCCATTGGTTATATCCGAAGTGAAAGTCCTATGGGCCCCTGATTGGGTTGTTTCAGGCGGGTCTGATACACTGTAACCAAACCTTTCCCCCCCCTGTCCGGCCTCGTTTCACTGTAACAAACCGTGTCGGGCCCCTGAAAACATTGTAACAAGACCATGCCCCCCGTCCGCTTTGATGACTGTAACAAACAGCCCCCTTAACCGCTCTGATGCCTGTAAGGGGCCCCGTTCCCCACGGCTTTTTTGTCCGGGGAATTGGCGCCGTATCCGCGCCCGGGTATGGGGCCCGCAGCCCGGGGCCAAAACCGTGGAGTAATTACCCGGTTTAAACCCTTCTCTCATAGAGAAAGTGGATCCCCCGCCCCCCCTCCCCGCTCGGCGAAACCGCCACAGGGGGAGAAAAAGGGCATGAAAATTAATTTTCGGCGCGTAACCCCCCTAGATAATGACATTATGGGGCCGGGGACGGCGGCCCCGTCCCGCCCCCTTTTTCCGGCCGGATTTGCGAGCGATCCGGGTCACAAATCCCCCGTGGGAAAAAACCGGGGGGTGAAACCCCCCGTCCCTAACAGGGAAACCCTGCCCGGCCCTTTGAAAAACCCCCGCTCTGAAACACTGAAACCCAAACCCATTTTTCCACCTTGTCCCCCTTTTCTTTATGCACTGTAAAAAAACCATTTCCCCCTTGTCTGGGTCGGATTCCCCGGGGCCCGTACCAAACCATGCCCCCCTTTTCTGCTCCCGATGCATTGTAACAAACCCCCGTCCTTTTTCCCCCTTTCCCGCTCTTGATGCACGTAAAAAAAACCATTTCCCCCTTGTCCGCTCTGATGCAAATGAAAAAGGACCCATTGGGGCCCCCTTTTCCCCCGCTCTGATGCATTTTAACAAACCATGGGGCCCCCTTTTGTCCCCGCCCCTTTTCTTTTGGGTTGCCCCCCCTTTGTAAAAAACCAAAGCCCTCCTTGTCCGCCTGATGCACTGTTAAAAAGCCACCGGTTCACACGGCCCTTTTTTTTGGAACCCCGATTAGGCGGGGGCCGTTTCCCGGCCCCCGGGGTTTGCGCTGCAGTACGGCTCCAATCCGTCCCGTAAAATACGGTAATCCCAGTTTTTTCATAGAGAAATGTGGATTCCGTCGCTCCTCCCGCCCGGGGAATCCGCCGCGGGGGGAGGGGGGTGACATGCACATTTAAATTTTTGAGGGTACGCACCGGAAAAAATGATATCTTTGGGGCCCCCGAGCTGCTGCCCCCCCCCCCCCCCCCCCCCCCCCCCCCCCCTGCAAAGGCTGCCAGCGAAAATCCGGGGCCCCGCAATTAAGGGGGGCAATAAGCCCTGTGAACATTTTCCTAACAAACCAAACCACCTTTCCACTCTGAAACAACCCCGTAACAAAACCATGCCCCCGTGTCCGCTCTGAGGTGGGGTTTTTAAACCGGGGCCATCCCCCCCCCCCCCCTCCCTCCCCCCCCCCCACCCCCCCCTGGTATGGTTTTAATTTATTTGCCCCTCGTTCTATGAGACAACCCAATGTTCGTAAGATAGGGTGTTCCTTTCTGCGCCCACAATCTTTTTTTCAAAGAGGGGGTTTCCCCCCGGTGCGTGAAGAGGCCCCTTGGAAACTGGGGGAAAGGGCCCCATCAAGAAGGTTCAGGAGGCCGCTAAGGCTCTGGGCAAAGTGGACCCGACCTACGGACTGGAAAGCAGCTGCATAGCAGGAACGGGCCCCGAGGAGCCCGAGAAACCTAGTAAGTCAACAAGTGAGTGCAAGTGTATAGATCTCTGCGACTGCTAAAGGGTGTTCCTGATGATTACACCAGTATAAACCAGGGAGCGACCCTGAGCCACGACTCCTATGCTCAGCAGTGTCACCCGTGGCGGACATCGGTTATTACACAGAATACCACACAGTCAATGGTTTATAATCCTTAAATGTGGCCTCTTGTTCCCGACAGGGCCCTACAGACCCTACCCACTCCCTTTTGTGGGTTTTTCTTGGACCAAACAGGGCTGCCTGGGAAACCCCCCCCAAACTGGGAGAGATCGCCCAAACAGGATGCAGAAAATTTGGGGGGTCGCTTGGGGGCCCCCTGACCATATGCCAACCCCCGCAGGACTGCATGCTGCGTACTGATAAACCCCCCAGCTCCTCAGGGACCGAGCTCCGGGGATCACATGACTGCAGAGCGATCGTATCGATAAGGACCCAGCTGCTCCTCTAGGTACCTGAGCCCCGGTGATCACATGACTGCAGGGTTGATCTGTAACTGATAGACCCACAGCTCCTGCATGGGTTACTGGGGGCCCCGGTGATCACAGCGGACTGCAGAGCTGATCTGTATCTGATAAGACCCAGCAGCTCCTGCAGTGTACTGAGCCCGGTGATCACATGACTGCAGAGCTAATCTGTAACTGATAAGACCCAGCAGCTCCTGCAGTTACTGAGCCCTGGTGATCACATGACTGCAGAGCTAATCTGTATCTGATAAGACCCAGCAGCTTCTGCAGTTACTGGAGGATACAGCCCCTGGCACTGACTGCAGAGCTGATCTGTATCTGATAAGACCCAGCAGCTCCTGCAGGTACTGAGCCCCGGTGATCACATGACTGCAGAGCTGATCTGTATCTGATAAGACCCAGCAGCTCCTGCAGGTACCGAGCCCTGGTGATCACATGACTGCAGAGCTGATCTGTATCTGATAAGACCCAGCAGCTCCTGCAGGTACTGAGCCCCGGTGATCACATGACCGCAAGGTCTGAGAAACAGAAATCTTGGAGCTTCTTACATATCTGTATATGTGGAACTCGCTGAGCGCTGTATACACAATGATCGAGAAGGCAGGGATGGATTATTACCATCCCTGCCTTCTACCTGGAGGTCCTGGCCGCTGCTAAAAGCTAGTTTCCCCCATCCGCAGCTGTACTTTCTGCACAAATGTTTTGAAACATCCGTGCAGAGTTAGAGGTCGACCACCTGGACGTATATAGTCAATGGGCCATCGGCATCTAGTGACCCCACTGATTCGTCTTATTAACCCACACCCTGTTTACTGCAGGTGAACCTCCAGAAGAAGAGAAGATGGAAACAGAGACCCCAGAAGCCCCTCAGCCCGAGAAGGTGAGTGTCAAAGGCTCCAAATGTCCTCCAGCCTCATCGCTGAAGGGTTTATTTTAGGGTTACACCCCGTAACTCAGTGACCCACCTGCCCTGGCTTTGCTGGGGGCACAACCTCCGTCCTTAAAGGCTTTATCGCTCTACAGATATTGATAGTCTATCGCTAGGATAGGTCAACAATGTCTGATAGGTCTGGGACCGATCTCCTAAACCAGCCTCAAATCTTCTCCATTCTGTATGAAGAGGTGGTCAGGACTCTCTCATAGACATGAATGGGAGTTCCAAGTTTAGCCGAGCATTGCCGCTTGCAGTTGGTGCAGGTGGGCCCGGTCTCAGCTGGGGTCTATGGGGGGACTTCTTTATTAAAGTCCTAAAGCCCTTTTTTTAACCCCTTGCGTCTTAGAGTACAGCTTTGTCATGAGGTTGGAATGTGGAATAGACCTGCTACTAACACTTTAGGCCATGTTCACACGGCTTAAAATGGGCCGTATTTCGGTCCATAATTACGCGGCGAAGTGCGCAAATTACGGGCTGAAAACGGCCCAGTCATTACGGTAATCCACAGTTCTCATAGAGAACTATGGATTACGTCTCCTCTCCCTGCTCAGCGAATCCGCCGCGGGGGGAGATAATTGACAGGTCACTTTCTAGCGGCGTATACGCGCCGCTAGCAATGATTGTCTATGGGCCGGCGAAGTGCCGGCCCCCCGCTCCCGCCCGGCCACACGGCTTAACTGCGGGGCGTAATTACGTCCCGCAGTTAACCCATGTGAACATAGCCTTAGATGCCGTTACAAACACAACCACACACGAAAAGGATTAAAGGGGTTCTCTCTCTACATTGATTCATCTTAAATCAGTCCTGTTTTGTTGGTTTCTTTGAATTCTGGGGCGTTTACTGGCTTCCACTAGGCTGCAGTAGAAGCCAGGTCTGTAGCTATAGCAACCAGATCAGTGAGCAAGCCTATCAGATAGATCAAACAGGTCTGTAGCTAATAGCGACCTGAGGAGCTGATGCAGCCCATACTAAGAAGGGAATAATCTAGATAGTAGGACAACCGTTAAATGACACATATTGCAAAGTGATTTGTTTTTGCAAGATCTTTACAAAAAAAAAGAAGCGATCCCCTGTAGAGAGACAAGATCTTAAAGAACTGATACATCGCCTGATTGCCCTACCTGTGATGATATTCAGGGTGAGGAACAGGTCTGGCGGGGCTCAATGATCTCCAAGGCCCTGCCCAAGTTTCTGCACCCTGACCAGTACGGGTCACTGTAGTACGCTTGCAGAACATTGTACAAGGCAATCTCACCCTAGAGGGACAAAAAAGTACAAAAATATTGGGAAAAAATTAAATTGGAAAGTTAAAAACACCCTCTTTTCTGGATATAAAAGCGAAGTAAAAAGTGGTGCAATACACATCCGCAGTATTGTCATATCCGTACAAGTTTGCTCTATAGGTACGTTCACACAGCATATTGTGGAGCTTACAGTATGAATGTGACATATAAACCAGTCGCTGCGGCCGGTAAGGCAATGTTCACAAGCCCGGTTTATTAGCCAGCGTAACTGCGGAGGAGGGGCCGATTTCGCCCCGCAAATTACGCCGTCAGCCGGCAGACACTCATAAATTCATCATGGATGGCGCTTACCGTACATGCCGTAAATAATGTGCAGGTCACACTCCCAACCCCCCCCCCCCCCCCCTCCTCATGAGAACTGTGGGATTACTGTATTACTACCTGGATGGATAGGAGCCGTACTGCAGCCTGCAAAAAACGGCGCGCAGTACGCTTCCAATCAGTCCCCAGAATAAGCCGTGTGAACGAGGCCTAAGGGTGGACTTCATCGCAACAAGGTTAAGCAGTCGCCCGTTTGACCTCTCAAAAAACTTCTCTCTCTTTCTAGAGTGAAGTTAAGACCGCAGAAGGAAGAGCGAAAAACGGATACCGTGTGAGAAACCGGAATCTTCTTGGAAAAAGCCCGAGGAGGAGGGACGAGCCCGCCGTCAGATGAGAAGCCAGGAGAGCTGCCCACGTTCCGCACGGGTCCTGAGCCTTGGGGGACTGCTTGGGTGATATACATGGTCAAATGATCCTTGTTCCTCCTGTAGATGAGGAGACGGAGGAAACGAAAGAGACTATAGAGGCCACCAAGGAGCCGGATCCAGCAAAAAAGAAACTGGAGAACGAAATGAATGAGAGCAACGTAGCCATGGCCGCCGCATGCCCACTGGCAATCCGCAGGCCACCAAAAAGCCAAGGAATGTCCACTGGTGAAGCCGCTCTGATGGACCCTAGTATGGCCATCCTGGTTACCTACGTAATGAATTGTGTACTACCCTGAGTTACACCCTGTTTTTTTCCTCCAGAGCTGCACTCAATTCTGCGGTGCAGTACTGTACAACATACTTATCCTATACGACCGATTACACCCTTATTCCCGGGCTGGCTCACTTTTTCTGCTGGTGCATCAGAAATAATTATTACCCTGTACTGACCTGAGTTGTACCTGTATTATCCTCCAGAGCTGCACTCACTATTCTGCGGGTGGGGTCACTGTACATACATTACTTACCCTGTTTTTTGATCCGGGTTACACCTTATTTCCTCCAGAGCTCATCATATTCTGTGGTGCAGTAACTGTTAAAACTTTTCATCCTGTAGACAGTTACTTGTTTTTCCCCTCCAAGCTGACTTACTATTCGTGGTGCAGTCCTTGGTCATACATTACTTATCCTGTTTATCCTCCAAGCTCACTATAAATTTCTAAGGGTAAATCCTAAATTTCTTTTTCCTGTGTCTCCCTCGTTTCAGCTCTGGCCGCGGTGGAAGAACGAAAATAATCCCGGTTTTTCCTGCTGGTGGAGAGCAGATGAAAAAATGGGATCAAACTGCTATTTTGAGGAGCGGGAAAACCCCAAAATGGATGGGGGAAGGAGGGGGTAGTGGGGGGGAGGGAAGGGGGTCACAAAAAA
This sequence comes from Phyllomedusa bahiana, assembly GCA_025379985.1. Lineage (NCBI taxonomy): Eukaryota > Metazoa > Chordata > Amphibia > Anura > Hylidae > Phyllomedusa > Phyllomedusa bahiana. The sequence continues at coordinate 7,624 of JAODAL010072333.1, forward strand.
GGGACTGTAGTGCCTTTATCACCCCCGGAGGGCCCCAAATCCTCCCCCCCCCTCTTGTGTCGCCGGGCATTCCCGCAGCTTTATCCCAGGGGCCCGGGGGCTCTCGCTGCTCATCTGCCCCTCGTCATTCATTGATTGTTCCTGAAAGCTGCAGCTCCCGGCCCGCAGCGCTGCTCACATTGGGATTTGACGCCCCGGGGCTGCACTAGAGTCCTAAAATCTGCAGACTTGCGACACTAGAAGGGGGCTGTTGTGTCTCCTGTACAGGCAGCGTTAGGGAGGGGCAGCGCAGGCAAAAAAGGCTGGTGCACACAGAAAAGGCGGGGTTTTCCACAGACAGCGATTTGTTGAATTTTTCAATAGTTTGATGAATTATATCTGCAGCACCACAAGGAAATTTTTTGGGGGATTTCGCATTTAAAAATTACCAAAAGAAATACAGCTGCAGTTTTCTCTCCCTGTTGTAAGGTGCCCACGTTTTGGGCCCTGTAGTCAGTGCTGAACCGGTTCCTGTTTTTCCTCCTCTATTTTTAGTCCTGGTGGTCAGTGCGAACCTTTCCTTTTCTCTCCTATAGCTTTATCCTGGTAGTCTAGTGCTGAACCATTCCGGTTAGGGGTTTATTGCCTCTAGCTTTACCCGGTAGCAGTGCTGAACCTTATTTTAACTCTCCTCTAGCTTTCCCCCTGTATCTAGGCTAAACCCCTTTCCTGTATTCCCCTCTAGCTTTTCATGGTGGTCAGTGCTGAATTTTCCTGTTATTTCGTTTTTTCCCCCATCAGGCTGGGCAGCAGGGGCAGCGCTCCTACCGAGCGGCAGAACTTAATGGAGCAGTGAATTGCGGGAGAGGGCGGGCACAGTGGAGCAGCAGCAGCAGGACAGAACGCCCCACCCCCGCAGCCACCCCCAAACCCCCCCAACGGACCAGCAAGGGGCCCCCATCGCCCCCCTGCACAACGGGGATAGGGTCCCCCGCAGCAGCCAGCCCCACAACAGCCCCTCCAACGCTGTACATCACCAGATGCCCCCTGCCCAGCCTCCACAGCCAGGCATGTATTCTTTGGGGGATAAAGCAGGGGGGGGTAAGTGAAACAGTGACCTCAGGGGGGGGCACGGCCCGTCCCTGGGAGCACACACCTCCCTCTTTAACCTTTTCCCCCCCCCCCCTCAAAAAGTCAACACTTTAGCGGCTTGGAGGGAAAAATCTGCAATGATTTTTTTTTGTTGATGGGGGCCTGGGTATAAGGGGGTGCTAATTTCTTTCCAGGCTTTCTATCACATGAAAAAAAAAGACCCCCCCCCGCATCCAGGGTTGCGGGGGGGTTGGGGGGGGGTTTTCACCAAAGATTCGTTATGTTGAAAAAACCAACTCACTGGGAACCCTTTTTTTTCTTCCATCCCCCCCCCTTTCGTTTTTTTTGTCCACATAGACCCTTATTTTAGTACTTTTAAAAAAAATTTTTTTTTTTTTTTTTTTCAAAGTAAATAAAACTTTTTCCCTAATAAAATGCAAAAAATTTTGTCCCAATCACAGAGCAAAAACGGGTCTAAATGAAAGGGTAAAAAACCTAAAAAATATAATCAACAGAATCGTAACCAAACCCCTTTCCCAAAAATTTCAAATTTTTTTAAAAAAGCTTTTAAATTTTTTAAAAACCCTTTTTAATTTGAAAACGTCCAGGGCGAAATTTTCCCCAAAAAACAAATCCCAAAAAGGACAAAAAAGGATATGAACTTTGCCCACCCGCGACCCTTTTCACTTCAAAAATGGGTTCAGTGATGTCAAGCCAACCAAAACATCCTTTATCCAAGATGGGTACAAAATATTTTTGGGTGTAAAAAAAAAGGGAATCGGGCTGGTTTGTCCCTTATTCCCGGCAACCCATTCTCAATTCTAATCCTCACGGGGGAACCCCCTCCGATAAGGCGACCCCACAAACCCAACTTAAAGGGGCCCCAAAAGAGGTTGCTTAAAAAACCAAAAACAATATCCCTCAACAATAGAGTATCAACACCTGCCCGAAAAAATCTCATCCATGGGAACCTCTTTGGGTTGACCGCCGCTTGGTTTGGCACCCTTTAAACGCTCAAGCATTATTTGGGGGAAATTTATTCCCCTTTTTTAACTATAATTTTTTTATTTTGGTTTTCTAGCAAAACCTTTTTGGGCCATTTCCCGGGCTATTTTCCCAAGGGGCGTCCTTACAAGAGCCGTTACCCCCGAGGAATTTTTGGGTAAAGGGAAAGAAAAAACGGTGGGCCATATAAAGGACATTAAACCAATCTGAAACCAATTTTTTTCCCTCTAAAAAACTTTTTTAAAATTAGAACAGGTAAAGAAAACGAAGAATTTCCAGTTTTCCCCCCCCGCCCGTACTTCGGGCTATTGAAGCAAAATTACCGTCCCAAAATACGGGCCGAGAATAAAGTCGCATGAACATACCCTGAAGTTAAAAATTTTGCAATTTTTTTAAGGGGGTTTGGCTTGTTCACACCGGGTTATTTCGGGGCGTATTTAAAAGGACGTATTTACCCTGCAAAAACGCCCGAAAAAAAACCCCAAAAAATGAAAATTTATTCCCAAAGGAAAAAAACGCCCTCTTCGTTCAAAAACAAGCGAATTTTTGCGAAAGTATTTTTCACGCCGGGGAAATCGCGGGGTCAAAAACAAACGTAAAAATTTAAATCCCCTGTCAATTAATGAGGCGAATTTTCAACGTATTACCCCAATTAAAAAAAAAAAAATGGGGGGGGGTTGTATTTTCGACGGAAATTTCCACCCCAATTTGTGACACTTTTTTTTGGGACGTAATTTTCGGGCGTAAATACGCCCCCCAAAAAACCTGGAACATACATTAGAACGTGAATAACAAAAAAATTTTTAAAAATTTTCCCCCCCCCCGATCCACTTTTTTAAAGAAAATTCTTTTGGTTTTTTCCCCGAAAAATTTTTATGGTGCCCGCCCGTAACACCGTTATAAAGGGCCCTCTTTTTCCCCGCAAAAATTGGCCCCCTGCAGGAAGTTTAAAAACGGGGTATGGGGAGAAATTTTCAAGCAAATTTTTTTTTTTTAACGTGTGTGTGTGTGTGAACTCCCCCAACAAAAAAAAAACCCTTAGTAGTGTAAACCCCAAAAACGCATAAAGAATTTTAAATATTACACAATAACTGCTTTTAAAAAAAAACAAAAAAGGCTTGAAGCCCCTCCCTTGGGAAGCAACCCCAATAACTGCAACTGACAGCCCTTTTTAAAAAAAAGAAGACAATTAAAATAAAATAGACAACTACCCCAAAACAGGGGGGACACAAGACAGACAAAACCAAAGGAAAAAGATTCCCCCAACTATACCCCAATCCAACCAATCTGTAGATATCCAAAAAAGTCCCTTTTAGGAAAAACAATAAACACCCAAGGGGGTTTTTCCCCCTGTTGGGCAAAAGGGGGCCATTGGTCTGAGACAAGGCAAATGAGGTTCCAAACGCCCCAACCTCTTTTAAAGCAGACACACCCATGTCCGGTGGGAATAAAAAGTTTGCTTCCAAAATTTTTTTGCAATCAAACCCTTTGGGGGAGCTTTTCGCTATATAAGAAAAAGTCTAACCCCCCCTTAAAGGTTTCCCAATGGGGGATAGGGGAAAATTTAAAAGGAAAGTGCCCCGCATGTGAGAGGGACCCTAACCTGAGTAATTTTCCAACAAACCCTAGACTGGCCTTGGGTCCAAAAGGGGCCCAAACAATTTTGCAGTCCCAAAAAAATATGCTGTAAATCGCAACCCCCCCCCGGGGTCCCCCCCATCTCCCGCAACAGTCCCGGGGTTTTAGGTTTAAAACTTATTGCAGTAGGGCGGGGGTATGTACCAATACAAATTTAAAAAAATTTACTGGTTTTCTTTAACTTGAGCCGAAACAGAAAAGATTTTAGCAGCCTGGTTTTTCCCAAACCCGCTTTCCCTGTCCCTGGGAATTTGGGGCCCCCCATACTCCCCCACTTAACCAAATATAATGGGTCAAAGGGGAGTCCCCGCGAGGGGGGAAATTTGGAACTTGTAAATTGCGGGGTATCAAACCCTTAGAACCCAACAAAAACCCGCTCAAAGATTTTTTTTTAAAAAAATAAATGGGGGGAAAAATGTAGTGGATTTTTAAGATAGAGAGCATAAAGTGTCTGATTTGAAAAATAGGGAAAAAGGCGGGCCCAAGGGGCAAGTCATGTCGGAAAGTAAAACATAAAAAATTTCAGATCAAATGTTCCCCTTTTCCACCATATCGCAAACGAAACAGCCTGGGGGTTCCCAAAACCCGGGGGCTCAGATTCTCAACTGGTCGCCATCCAACAGTAAAAAAATTTGGGAAAAGAAATGGGGCATTGCGAGGCATCAAACCAACCCATTTTTTTTGGAAAAATTTGCTTCCAAAAATCTCTAGTGAGAAATCATTGGGGTGTAGGAGGGTTTACGTTTAATTTTTGGGGTAGGTAGGGGCCCCCAAAGGGGGTTGGGATGGGAAAGGGGGGCCCCCAAAAAACTTTTCCCCCCTCCCCCCACCGGGGGTAACAAATAACGCGGGCCATGATGAAAATTTGCTCGCACCCGAGGCGGGCCCCGTAATTTGGGGTTTTAAACCGGCTTTCCCCCAAACCTCCCCCTCCCCCCCCCAAAAAGAACAATTCCGGGGGGGACCCAAAATCTCTTTTACCCCAGACAAAGGGATCAAATCTGACTGTAAAAGGAAACGGGGGAGTTTCATTGGGGAACCCCCGGGGGGAGGCCCAAATTTTTCCCAAAAGGGACATTTAGTTTAGGGAGGGTGGTTTTTTTTAATCGGGACTAAGGGGGGGCCAAAAAAAAGAAAGACCAGCCTTTTTCCCCCTTTTCCCGTAGTCTCTTTATCTCCACTACTACCTGGGAAAATTTTTGCTTAAAAAGAGAAAGGGTTTAAATTTTCTTTAAAAAAAACCCCCAAGAATCCAAACTCTCAGTTTGCCATCGTTAAAAAGAAATTGCCTTTAGTAGAAAAACAGGAGCGGCCACCCCCCAAAAAATCACTGGCATAGCTTCCGCTTTGGGGGAAATTTAAATTTTAATAAAACCTGATAGAGCCCAAAATTTGACAAAAAAAATTTGCAGGTTTTTGGGGGGAACCAAAAAGGGTTGTTAAATTGAGGGGAACTTCCGCGTACAAATGAGATCTTAAAAAGCTGTCCACTACTGAACACCCCCCAAAGTCACATGTCGTTTTAATTTCCCCAGCCAGGGGTTTTTTAAAGCAAAGTGCAAAAACAACGGGGAAAGGGGGCAGCCCTGCCCCGGGTTTTCCCTTTGGTAATTTTAACGGTTTGCGAAGGGGGCAATTCGGGAGTCCCAATTTGTAACAAAGGGGGAGAGTAGAGGGCCCGGGTGCGCTAACAAAAAGGGCCAAAAATCCCAAATGCTCTAACGTTTTAAACATAAAAAAGGGCCAGTTAAAGGCGAACGAAAGCTTTTTCGGCCTCTAAACTGAGGAGAAGCAAAGGGTTTTTCTCCTCCAAATTTTTTAAAATCAATCAGGGCGAGCCTCCCCGGTATTAAAAACCACCCTGCCTACAAGGGGAAAAAATCCCCCTGAACCCTTTTTGTACCCCAAATTTAAGGGAAAAAAAGAGGAAAAGCCTTTTTTTCCCGTATTTTTGGTAAAAAATTTTTTAAATCCCCATTGAAACCAAAGGGGAATTTGGTTTTTTAGCTAGCGCACTTTCCCAGGGGCCTTATCAGGTTTTTGGGAACACGGGGATAAATTAGTGCAAACAATTTTTGGGTGGAACCGTACCCCTTTTTATGAAAGGTTAAAAAACCGCAGCCATATGGTTTGCAAGGGGGCTTGAAAAAAATTTAAAGTAGAGAAAAGGGGAAGGCCATCCGGGCCCCCAGATTTTCCTGGGCGGCCCAAACCTTTAAAAACCCACAAAAACCCCTTCATTTAACGGGGGATTCCCGCGGGCCACGTTTGTTACTTTGCCAACTTCTGGAGGTTACAGGACAAAAGAAAGTCCCCGAATAAAAGGGTTCCCCCTTCATCCGGGGGCCCCCAAAAACAAAAACCCCTGGGGGTATTTTAAAAAAGCTTTGTTAAAAGGGAAATGGAAAAAGGCCTGTACAAAAGGGCCCGGGGTTCCAAAAACGGGATTCCCGAGCCATTTTTAGAAAGTTGTAGGGGGTGACTTGGGGCCCTTTCATCACGAACAAATTTTTGGGTAAAAAAAGAAAGAGGTTTGTTGGCCCTTTTTATAATATTTATGACGTGAAAAAACCAACAACTTTTCAGAACATGCAAGGGGCAAGGGTTTTTTAGTTTTTACCACAAACTCCCAAATTTTTACGCAGAGTTTCCTAGTCGGGTTCGTTTCTAGTTTTGCTTCCACAATTCAACGGGGGAAAAATCAAAAATTTACTCCGATAATTTCCCAAACCTTTTTTCAGACGGGATCCCCAGTGCCTATACCTTTCCCCCGCAACACCGCTTTTATGCGCCCCCCATAAGAAAAAGGGGGGGCAGAACCAAATGATCCCTTAAATTTAACTCAAAAAAAAACCCTTTAAAAAAAGTTGTCGCAACTCTTCCCTGGTTTTAGAGTTTTTTAAGCTTTGGAAAATTTTTTGAGTCTCCATTTGGGACTGCCTCCCAAAAAAATTTTTTCCCAGACGTCAGTGAAAAACTGATTGGGGCGTGGGCAACCACTAAAACGAGCCCCACCCCACCGACTCCTTTATTTGAAAGGGTAAAACAATTTCCAAAGAAAAAGCTTCCCTGGAGTGCGCTGGTGGGGGATTTTGAGTAAACGTATAGACCTTAAACCGAAGGATTGGGGTATCGCCACAGATCAATAAACAAAAAGTTTGTACAGTTGGCGAAAGCCCCTGGGGAGACAACGCGGGGGCCAGGGAAAAAGTATTTGGAAGTAAAAACAGCTTAAACATAACTTCAAAAAAAAGCAAGATTAAAGTCTCCTCCTATACTAATCCCGGGAAGGGGGTAGAAAGCGACAGGCCCAAGGAGAAGGTTGAATTCTTTAAAAAAGTGAAATGGGGGAGGGGGGGACGACAAAATTTTTTTTAAAAAAAAAAATCCTAACACACTTTAAAAATGGGAAAAATTTTTAACCCTTTAGGGGAAAGGTTTTATTGCACGTATTTCCCGCCGTTTCTTTAGACGCTAAATTTTGGGATCAATACGCCCAAAATACAGGCCGAGAAAATACAGAAATTCTTCGCTCCATTACCTGATTTTTGATATAAAGAAAAATTTTGGGGGGAAAAAAAGGTCATTTAGACTGGTTTTTTTTCCATTAAATGGCACAGATTCTCCACCCCTATAAACCTAAATCCCCCGCGGGTAACCGCTCCAAAAAGGGCTATCCTGGAAACTAAAACCGGGGAAGGGCCCCAAAAAGGTTGCTGGGCAAACCCTAAAAAACCAAACGTCTGAAAAAAATTAACACTTCCTCTCTAACATAGTCAAAAGAGGGCCCATCCTTTTTTTTTTTTTTTTTTTTTTTT
>JAODAL010072334.1:0-15155 GCA_025379985.1 Phyllomedusa bahiana
ACTTAGTAAATTTAAAAAGCAATACTATTTCCCAAAAGTGAATTGAAAGGTGCAAAAAAATACCGTTTTATTATACAAAACAAACAGTTACTGTTTTTTGACTTTTGCGCACCCCGCACTGTTCATTACGCAGCATCTCGTAAATCTTAAAACAGCATTCATATTCACACAGGAAATTAAAAGTGCAAAAAATTACCGTTTAAATTTAAACAAAACATAACAGTTACGTGTTTTTTGACTTTGTGCACCCAGCACTGTTCATGTGACCAGCATCTACGTAAATCTTAACACAGCAATCTAACTTCACCATGGTGAATTGAAAGAGTGCAAAAAAACACAGTTTATTATATCAAAACAAACATTACGTGTTTTTATGACTTTTGCGCCCCAGCACTGTTTCATTGACGCAGCATCTACGTAAATCTAAAACAGCAATTCTATATTACACCACAGTGAAAATTTAAAGGTGCAAAAAATACCGTTTATTATATCAAAACAAAACAGTAACTTGAAATTTTACTTTTGCGCACCCAGCACTGTTCATTGACGCAGCATCTACGTAAATCTTAAAACAGCAAATGATATATTCACCACAGGTGAATAGAAAGGTGCAAAAAATACCGTTTATTATATCAAAACATAACAGTTACGTGTTTTTTTACTTTTGCGCACCCAGCACTGTTCATTGACGCAGCATCTACGTAAATCTTAAAACAGCAATTCTATATTCACCACAGATAACTGAAAGGTGCAAAAAATACGCGTTTATTATATCAAACATAACAGTTACGTTTTATTACTTTTGCGCAACCCAGCACTGTTCATTGACGCAGCAATCTACGTAAATCTTAAAACAGCAATTCTATATTCACCACAGGTGAATATTGAAAGGTGCAAAAAATACAGTTTATATATCAAAACATAACATTACGTGTTTTTTGACTTTTGCGCACCCAGCACTGTTCATATGACCAGCATCTCGTAAATCTTAAAAAACCGCAATTCTATATTCACCACAGGTGTATAGAAAGAGCAAAATAATACGTTTATTATATCAAAACATAATTTACTTTTTTTTACTATTTGCGACCCAGCACTAGTAACATTGACGCAGATCGAATCTACTAAATCTTAAAACAGCAATTCTATATATCACCAAGGAGAATTGAAATGTTGCAAAAAATACAGCGCTGATTATACAAAACATAACAGTTACGTGTATTTTTGACTTATAGCGCCAACCCAGTACTGTTCATTGACGAGCCATCTATGTAAATCTTAAAACAGCAATTCATATACACCACAGTGAATATTGAAAGGTGCAAAAAATACAGTTTATTATATCAAAAAAATAACAGTTACGTTTTTTTTGACTTTTGCGCACCCAGCACTGTTCAATTGACCAGCAAACTTATTACATAAATCTTAAAACAGCAAATCAATATACACCACAGGTAATTGACAAGGTGCAAAAAATACCGATATATAAATATCAAAACAAAACAGATACGATGTTTTTGACTTTTTGCCACCAGCACTGATTCATCCTGACGCAGCATCTACGTAACTCAGAAAACAGCAATTCTATATTCACCACCAGCTGAATTGAGAACAAGGTGCCAAAAAATACAGTTTAAAATATCAAACATAACCAGATACCGGGTTTTTTTTTATATTTTTGACTTTTGCGCACCCAGCACTGTTCACTTTGGACGCAGCATCTACGTAAATCTTAAAAACAGCAATTCTATATTCACAACAGTTGATATTGAAAGTGCAAAAAATACCGTTATATTATATCAATAACATACAGTTTACGTGTTTTTTGACTTCTTGTCCGCACCCAGCACTGATCATCTTGGACGCCAGCAACTCTACGTAAATCTTAAAACAGCAATCTATATTCACCACAGGTAATTGAAAGGGACAAAAAATACATGTTTTATTATATCAAAAGGATAAAGATACGTGTTTTTGGACTATTTGCCCAAATCCATATTTGTTGAAGACACCTTGCAGTTAAATTTGAATCCAGCATTTTGTTTTTTTTGAAAAAATTTAGAGGGATTTGAGAAAAGCTGAGATTTGCCGTCTTTTAATAAGAGACATTCCAAAACTATTCCATACCTTCACAAATTTTTTATATTTCACTGAACATGGAGCGAAATGCAGGTGGTAAGCGAGCAAAGAGGGGGTAGCACAATGGAGTTAGAGGTTTACGAGAGAAGGAGCTCCTTCCAGTGCTGCGACAACACGCATCCAGCGGAATCGACAGTTTGCAGGAGACCGTCAGGCCTGTCCACATCGCTGGATCAGGGCCCTGTGAATCTTAATAACGAACATCGTCGCCAATCAGTCCCTTCATGGTTAATGCAACCTGCAAATCTAGCAGTCTTAACACCTCGTCCTCCAGGCAGTCATACTGGCCACAAATGTCGTCTCAGCATCATCAGCATCTGTCCAACATGAAGCAGCCCAAATGTGTCAACTCGTGATACCACTCCCCACCACGTGTGATAATCCATTTCTGAAGACCCTTTGAGGACAAAAATGCCGGTTGGGGTCAGAAAGGCATGAATAAAAGATCAAGAGGCCAAAAAGGATGATTTTCCTCTGCCTGACGCCCAGTTTACTGATGCCATCAGAGGAGGTGAAGGAAGCCGTCAATCGCAAAAATATCCCGGGCGGCTCGGGAACGCTTGCAGTGCCCTTGCTTGTAGCCACAGCTTCAGGATGCAAGAAAGTTCAGGACGAGCCCAAGTCACCTACTTTGTTTTGATTGATGATGATGAATGGACGACATTGCGGATCCATCCTGGTCTTTTTCCGCAGAATTTGCTTGCGAGCACTATCATCAGTGGACGAGAGGAAGACGATGGAGGTAAGGCAATACGGATCCCCGCCACAAAAAGGGAGAGTGGGCGGTCGCAGAAGTCCCCGCTGATATGATTCCCCGCCAGCCAAGGTTCATCGCAAACCCCGCTCACGGCTTATCGCCGTCAAAAAGGTCCAGGACCACCAAGCCATGGCCTTCTTTGAGCAATCCTCTGAATTCACCCAGCGCAATGTCATATCCGCCTTTGCCGTAAACGCATAAGTAGAGGCAAGAACCTTAAGCGGTTAACCCACCACCAACATGTCTAATCACATGCAGGCGAATTCAATGAGTTGAAATGGAGGGAACACTTTGCCAAAAAAGGAGCCGATACCTACCCCCCCCCCCCACGCCCGGGCCCTCCCAAACCACTGTCACACCCTCTGTCTACCAGCCCCTCCTCCTCCGCCACCACAGAGCGTTTTCCTCAGCTGCCCATGTCTCTCAGAAGTCATGAGTCAGGATCAGCCATCCCGCTTCATCCTCCACCGTCGCCCGAGTACCACCAGCACCACCCCAGAGACCCATCCTACCCCCTTCTCCTTCCGCCATTTGACCTACCCTGCAACGCCGAACAGCGGACCCAGTCTAGCAGGCCAGACCTTCTGTCTTCCAGTTCTGGGAGCAGAAGAAATCACTTTAACCCCAAACCATCCCCAAAAGCCAAAAGCCCAGAATGTCGCCATTGCGCCAGGCTTTTGGCTCGGAAAATGTTGCCTTTCCGTCTGGTTGGACACAGATGGATCCGCCACGTCCATGGCCCTTCGCTTGCCCCCAATACCAATGCCGAGCAGGCAATTCTTTGCCAGAAAAGCCGTCCCTAGCCCTGCCACTACCACTGTCATCTAAAATTTCAAGCGCGTTGTCGGTCATCTGGGTCCGGAAAAGTCCATCTCACCACCAGACACATGGACTGAGAAAGCCACGTCCAAGGCCGCTATTAAAAAAATCTCTGTGACAGTCTCACTGGGTGAGCTGGGTGGATGTCCTCTGAGGGTGCACGTAACGTGGCTCTCAAGGCTTCGGCCACACGCACTTCAAAACCGCAGGAGAAAGGTCAGGCTACAATCCCCACCAAGTTCCTTCTGGTGGCATCACGTGCCCAAGACACCAAGGCCCGTGTTGAAAGTTTATTCTGCCATGGAGACCGTCAACACACAGGTCAGGAGCTGTGTACGGTCTCTAAGCAACGAGACCGAGGCGCTGGCTTGGGTGACAAGAACCTTGTGCCAGACAAGGTGGTGTGCGAAACGGGCGAAATCCGTGCTGGCCGCCCTTTAAGATCAAGGTAGGTCTTTGAGCACATCCCTTCCTGGCACATGTCATGAACCTTGGCGCCCCAGAAATTTTCCTAAAGAGCTACCCTGTCGGACATGCCTGCTGAAGACGGGACAAGGTCTGAGTTCGCACTTTCCCGCCGTTCCGCACCCTCTTCGTCCGCCTGGCTGCGTATGCAGCGTTCAGCTCGGCCTTCCCCGTCAACCGTCTCATTGTTGACGTGGCAACACCGGAAATTCCACCTCTACATGCTCCAACGATTGTGGCAGCAGCGCAATGCCATTACGCAGTACGAAGTGACACATGGCCTGAAAAGCAGCGTACGGAACCCTACGTGTGTGTTGATACTAACCGAGAGTGGAGGCAGTGAAAGAGCTCTGCACCATCCTTGCCAGTTTAGAAGAAGCCACCAAAATGGTTCAGTGATGTGCGGAACAATGCCCTGTCAGCATAGAGCATTGTGGTGATCTTAGTTTCTGGAACGATCGTTGGACACTTCTGTAATACAACAGGTCCCCCCCCCCCCCCCGCCAGCGACGGAGGTAGGAGACGGAAACACAGATGCGGACACGAGAGGACCTTTCTCTCCGTCAAATCCACAAGGCCCACAGTATTATCACAATTTCATCGGTCTTCATATGCAGTGGTTCGGGGTCCAGAGCTAGTGCAAGGTGGGGGCGCATCAGCTCTCATGTTCAATCATCTCAGGCAAGTCAGGGCTGTGTTGAAGCTGTGCCGGAGGCCATCCCCCGACAGGAGAAGAAAAGGGAAAAAATGAGAGAGGTGTTCCTAGTACACCGGATGTTACCGACGTCCCTGCCTTGGGGAAAAGAGGTTTTGGCGTGAATTTGAGGCGGAGGAGGAAGATGAGGAAGATCAGTTTGCCTAGTGCCCCTACGATCCCAGAGGCTTGGAAATCAAGGCTCCATCACTCACATAGTGCTTGGATGCTCCAATTTCCTCCAAAACATGATCCTTACCTCGCATTATGGCCATCAAAATGAACAACAGTTACAGGGTGCCACCCCTCCTGGATCCCCGGAACAAAAACAAAAATCAGGCACTTTCCTTCCACCCACCCCAAATAGAGAGTAAAATGCAGGAAATGGAGACCTGCTGATTGATCAACTGAACATCTGTTGCTCTGCTTCACGTTCCCCAAATGACACGGTGGAACAATCATCAGCGCCTGTGACAGCAGAAGAGTGCCAAGTAAGGCGTAGCGCAGCAGCAGCAAGTGGCAGGAGAAGCCTAATTGGTGACCTCTGGCATTCTTTGTTTAACCCACCTCAACAACACCGACGCATGAGCCAATGCAGGGCACAACATCCAACACACAGATATCACTTAGAGAGTCATGTGCAACGACATCCGTACTCAACACACCGATGTTTTTGGCATGTGTTCCGGACCACAATAGACTTCTGGGTAACCTAAAATGGACGAATGGCCCGAGCTGGCTCGTCACGCCATAGAGTGTTGTCCCTGCCCAGCAGCCAGCTGTCATATCTTAGCGGACCCCTTCAGCACAGCTGGAGGAGTCATGTACAGACAAACGCATCCGGCTTTCCACGATAATGTGGATCGTTGACTTTCATCAATAAGAATAGGCATTGATCTCTGATGATGATATTTGTGGCCGCCAATTGCCGAGGTCCACCGATTAGTTGCCAGTCTACTTCACATTTCCTTTATCAACATAAATGGACCTCTTGAAAACATTTTTTTTAAAATGATCAATATCTACTGCAATTTTATTCTCCTTTTCCCAACAGTTTCATTTTGCTGGTTTTTGCTGTGAGGAGACTGTAAAAGACTGCAAGTTTTCATGACAACTACGTATTCCATTTACTCACTATATCTTAAGAAGTTTTCCCGCATTGACAATGGTTTTGATGTCATGTTGCTGTGAGATACAGCAATAATCATGGCCTTTGAACAGAAATGTGACTTCTAGAGCGTGGCATGTTCTCCTCACAATTTTTAATATGTGGCGAGAAGGTCATAATTGATTTTATTTGTGTCTTTGCTGTGATGATTACAGCTATAATTATGGTCCTTTGAACAGAAAATGTGGCTTCCTAATGGCATTTCTTTCTCCCTCACAATTTTTTAATAAGTGGCTGAGAAGTCATATTTATTCATTTTTTGGGGTCATGTATCAGTGAGATACAGCTATAATTAAGGTCCTTTGGAACAGAAATGTTTGCTTCTAAGTGCATTTCCTCCCTTAAAATTTTTAATAGTGGTCTGTAAGTCATATTTATCAATTTTTGGGGTCATGTAGCTGTTAGATACACAAATAATCTCGGACCTTTGTAACAGAAATGTGGCTTCAAGTGGCATTTCTCCCCACAATTTTTAACAGTGGCTGAAGAAAGTCATTTTTATAATTTTTGTCATCGCTCGCTTATGAAATGCAGCATACTACAGGTCCTATTATAAAAAAATGTTGTTTCTAACAGACATTTGTTTTCATCACAATTACCAAAGTGTCCTCAAGGTCATGCTTTGATTTTTGGGGGCAGTTGCCTGGACAGCAGCTATACTACATGTCCCTCATGTCTGAAAAATGTTGTTTCTAACAGACATTTGTTCTACACAATTGTCAAAGTGGCTCCAGGTGATGTGCTGTCAGAAACGAGGAATAGGTAGGAACACTTTACATGGACACATATTTGCATAATGATTTTTTGCAAGAGATCTTACATAGCTTAACAATCCCGTGTATTGAACAACCCCTTTAATACAATGAAAAAATGAAGGAAACAAAGACAAGTGGGATTCCATCCAATTTTAAAATGTTTTTTCTAGAATTAAAGTACAAAAAAACTTGCATGTACAAAATAAGCTGTTAAAAAATAACTCTGCAATTGGACAAGGGAGAGGTACTAGGAAAACTTACCAGATGTAGGTTTATTCAGAGTGACATGAGTATGTGAGCACGGACAGAGAACAAAATTACAAGAGACCATTTCCTCCAGCCGTTGAGTAAAATGAAAACAGAATGCAAGATAAAGGGCACCATGGGTGTTAACAGGAGCGTTAACCACACAGTATTTCCAAGTGACAGCCATTGGACCACACTCATAACGGAGGGGCAAAAGCGCTACCCCCAGGTAATTGAACTGTGTACAGAGAGGAAGGCTGGAGTTCACACACTCATTTCCAGCTTCGCACTCTGCTTCGAGCGCGACAGTTTCGTTGCGCGCTCATCAGGAGCATTTTAACCCTCTGCGTGTTAATAGAGACAGACGCCAGCCCGGGGCTTTCACCGAACCCACTGTAACTCTGCCCTGGGATACATGCAGTGGCCCAGGATCAGGTATATTCAATCGTCCAGTTTTCAACTAAAATGAGGTGGGTTGCAAAGACTCCTTTTTCTCCGCACTTTTTAAATGTGGGGTTCATGCAGGTTTATGGGCTCATGCTGCGTTCAGGGCAGGGATAGTTCAATGTCCAGTTCAAGTAACATGACGTTAACAAATCATACTGCCTTCTGGCCCTTTTTAATTTGTGGGATGATGCAGTGTTAAGGTCAGGAATGTTGGTACAAGACAGGGATAGTAAAATGGTCTGTGACTTTTTTTCTGGTGATTTTTTAATAACCTAAGTGTGTTGCCTAGATTAGCACGTATCCATTTGAACTTGTTGTGGATGTTAATTTCAGCTTCTCTCCAGCCTTGTATGGGTGTAATAATGAAGTGTTGTTGCTTCTCCCCATAGACCTATAATGGTCATCGGCGCATAAAGTCGATGCTCACTATCGAAAAACCTTATCGATAGCGGCCGACTATCGACTATCGATCGATCTCGATAGCCAACGCAAATCTGCTCAACACTAATTGTTAACCCCAAGGAGATACCCGCTTGTTCCCACGTGAAATGAGACTGACCTTTGTCAAGATGAATTTAGCGTATATCAGGGCCAGATTTCCACACCCAATGCCTTAGGCACAGGAGAACATCAGCCATGACGCCTCACCAAACCCTTGCGAAATTAGGTCTGGATTCAAACTACCTCCTCATCCACTATTCTGATGATTCCATCCACGGGCTAATGCACAAATCTGCTGCAGTTTTTTGTCCCATTTACCTACCACCATCTTTACATGGACTGGTATTGCACTCTGTGACCTCATGCTGCGCTCGCTGTTGCTGGTGCATCTGAGATCCACAACTGTGTCATTGTTGCCACTCTCTGACCTCATGCTGCTTGCTGCGTTGTTGTTGCTGCTGCATGACAACCTCCACAACCCTGGATTGTGCCACTCTCTGTACCTCATGCTGCTGCTGTGCCGTCACCTCCACTCTTGTCATTGTGCCACTCATCTGACCTCATGCTGCTGCTGTGGCTGCTGCCGTGACCTCCAAACTCTGACATTGTGCCACTGTCTGACTTCATGCTGCTGCTGTTGCTCCTGCCGTGCCCTCCACACTCTGTCATTGTGCCACTCTGTGGCCTACTCCTGTTTTTACCACCTCCAGAATGTCATTGTGCCACTCTCTGACCTCATGCTGCAGCTGTTAATGACATCATCTCCACACTGTTTCATTGTGCCACTGTCTGACCTCATGATGCTGCTGTGGCTGCTGCCGTAACCTACACACTATGTCATTGTGCCACTGTCTGACCTCATGCTGCTGCTGTTGCTCCTGCCGTGCCCTCCACACTCTGTCTTTGTGCCACTCTGTGGCCTACTCCTGTTTTTGGCACCTCCAGAGTGTCATTGTGCCACTCTCTGACCTCATGCTGCTGCTGTTGATGACGTCATCTCCACACTGTGCCATTGTGCCACTGTCTAACCTCATGCTGCTGCTGTGGCTGCTGCCGTGACCTACACACTGTTTCATTGTGCCACTCTGTGGCCTACTCCTGTTTGTGCCACCTCCACACTCTGTCATTGTGCCACTGATGAGCAGCTTCCTTCACCCGCCTAGTTTGGAGGGTAGTCGCCAGCAGCAGCAGCAGGACCTGGAGCAGTCCCTGAACCAACAGGTGGTGCCTACTTGGACAGCACTCTGCCACCCCAGTTAGAAGATCCATTGGACTACTGGGCAGCCAAACTAGATGTGTGGCCGCTATTTGCCGAGTTTTCAGTGGAGAAGCTGTCCTTCCCGCCCAGTAGTGTGGCATCAGAGAGGGTGTTCAGTGCGCCGGGGGCCATCGTTACCCCAAGGAAAACTAGCTTGTCCACGGGAAATGTGGAACGACTGACCTTTGTCAAGATGAATCAGGCGTGGATCGGCCAGGATTTCCACACACCAATGCCTTAGGCGTCAGATTACATCAGCCAAGACGCCTCACCAAAACTTTGAGACATGAGTCGGGGTTCAAACTACCTGCATCAGGCACTATTCTGATGCCGCTATCCGCCTGATGCCAGACATCTGCTGCCAGTTTCTCGATCTGCCTACCACCATCTTTACCAGGGACTGGTATTGCCACCCACCTCCACACTCTGTCATTGTACCACTCTATGACCTCATGCTACTGCTGCTGTTGCTGGTGCTGTGACCTCCACACGGTGTCATTGTGCCTCTCTCTGACCTCATGCTGCTGCTGTTGTTGCTGCTGTGGTCACCTCCACACCCTGTCATTGTGCCACTCTCTGACCTCATGCTGTTGCTCCTGCCGTCACCTCCACTATCTGTCATTGTGCCACTCTGTGGCCTACTTCTGTTTTTGCCACCTCCAGAATGTCATTGTGCCACTGTCTGACCGCATGCTGCTGCTGTGGCTGCTGCCATGACCTACACACTCTGTCATTGTGCCACTATCTGACCTCATGCTGCTGCTGTGGCTTCTGCCATGACCTACACACTGTGTCATTGTGCCACTCTGTGGCCTACTCCTGTTTTTGCCACCTCCAGAATGTCATTGTGCCACTGTTTGACCTCATGCAGCTGCTCTGGCTGCTGCCGTGACCTACACACTGTGTCATTGTGTCACTCTGTGGCCTACTCCTGTTTTTGCCACCTCCAGAATGTCATTGTGCCACTGTCTGACCTCATGCTGCTGCTGTGGCTGCTGCCATGACCTACACACTCTGTCATTGTGCCACTGTCTGACCTCATGCTGCTGCTGTGGCTGCTGCCGTGACCTACACACTGTTTCATTGTGCCACTCTGTGGCCTACTCCTGTTTTTCCCACATCCAGAATGTCACTGTGCCACTCTCTGACCTCATGCTGCTGTGGCTGCTGCCGTCACCTCCACACTCTGTCACAGCTTGTTTTTATCCAGCTGTCGCAGCCATGACTTTATCAGGCTACATTCCCGCTTCAGTTTTTTGGTCAGTTTTGCCCTCTTAAGTGCCCAGGGAATTTGTTTTTGGTATAACTGTATTTTATTGGAATAAGGTATAAGGTCAACATGGGTATACTCATAAAATTACCATATTACACTGAAACAGCCGTCAAACATAGAAGTGAGAATAATAATCTTATATAAAATGTAAACCAACCATTGTCCTATCCTTCTTTTCTTTACAGTCACCAACTAGTCTCTAGTTGGTCCATAACACGAGGAACGTTAAAATTCCTAACCATCAAACTCTTGAATAGTGGGGACTTATCTGCATAGTCTTTGGTGAATACGAACAAAACCTTAAGCACCAACCGTTTAAAAAGATCATCGTCAGAGGGAGGAAGGGGAGATTTCCAGCATCTAGCAATTAGACATATGGCTGCAGTTAAAATATGCAGAGCCAATTGCATCTCAGCCTTACCCACTGGATAGGGAGTCAGATTTAGTAAGAAAAACTTTGGATCCATAGAAAAGTGTACACCCAGCACCTCATGCAGGAGATCCCGCACACTTCTCCAAAACGCCTGAATTAGCCCAACGTCCCAATAAATATGGAACAAATGAGCGCCCCCATTCAGACACCTCCAACAATGATCTGACACTGTAGGATTGAATTTGTGTATCAACCTCGGGGTATGATACCAAAAGAACAGGATCTTGTATCGATTCTCTTTATGCAGCGCGCAGATAGAAGTTTTAGACGCTCCAAATGGGTTTCCACTCCCTCAGGGGAATGTCCATTCCCACGTGCCTATCCCACCGATCCATGTATTTATGTCTCGGAGGATTCTCCGGATCTGGGATACACAAAATCTGATAGATAGCAGAAATGAGTCCCTTGGTGGACGTGCCTGCCCTACATAACTGTTCAAAGTTAGTTGGAGATGATACCCTATCGGCCTGAAGCACCTGGCGCATAAAATGGCTAATTTGTAATTATGAGTAAAACCCTTGATCTGACATCCTAAAGGACCAGCACCCCCTTGATATCTGGGTTCATGCGAATCGCCGCTGCCAGGGGTTCAATAGACATTATGAATAAAAGCAGGGAGAGCGGGCAACCCTGCCGAGTCCCATTCATGATTGGAAAGGGCGCTGACATGCTGTGGGGCAGTCGGATTGTGGCAGAGGGGCGCCGATATAAACTATGTACTGCCTCCAAAAACGGACCCTGCAGGCCATATGCTTCCAATGTTGTGAACAGGAAGGACCAATCCAAGTGATCAAACGCTTTTTCTGCGTCTAGGCTCGATCAGGTCCAAGGCTCTCCGTGTATTGTCAGCACCCTGCCTGCCCACCACAAAGGCTACTTGGTCTTTATGGATCAGTGTGGGGAGCCAGGGGGCCAGACGGTCCGCCAGAAGCTTCGTAAAGATCTTCAAATCTGAATTTAGCAGAGCAATAGGCCTATAATTTGCCGGGTCCGTCTGGTCTCTATCCGGCTTAGGGATGAGAGTGATATATGAGTGGGACATAGTAGTCGGTATTGGGGACCCTTGTAAGAACGAGTTATATAAAGATGTCATATATTACGACAATTGGGGGAAAAAAGTTTGATAATATAAATATGTCAGTCCATCCAGACCAGGGGCCTTGCCATTGGGCATATTCTTCAAAATCCCTCAATTTCCTCTGACAGTATCTGGGGAGATTGCATTAACCGAAAAAGTCCCCAATCAGATCGCTTCTACGAGTCGCATTCGACGACAATGTAGCAGGCAGAGAATAGAGAGCTGAGAAATAATTTCTAAAAACGTGAGAAATTGCATCAGGGTCATAAACCAAGGTAACCGAGTCATCCTTTAGGGCTTGAGGAGCTCCCCCCGCCGATTCGTTTCTTAACTGTCTAGCCAACAAGGTATGGGGTTTGTTCCCCCTATCATAACATTTTTGTCTGGAATACATCAGCAGCTTCTCCGTCCTATCTAGTGTCAAAGTCTTTAGCTGATGACGTACAGCCACTATGCGACGAAGAATTAGTCTTGAGGGTCTATTGTGTAGTTTCTAAGCCCTTCAATTGCTGCGTGAGCATTTCCATTTGTGCTCCCCTATCTTTCATGATACGGGAGCCCAGGGCTATACAGCATCCCCTAACCACCGCCTTGTGCGCTTCCCAAAGTGTAGCGACTGAAGAAACCAAGCCTTCATTGGCCTCAAAGTATTCTGTGAGACAAGCCCTCACCTCCTCACGCAGTTCCAGCTTTTTGAGTAGACTTTCATTCAAATGCCAATGGGCTACCGGGGCGTGGTCCGACCACGTAATAACACCCACATCAGAGTCAACCGCTCTTCACAGAGCCAAAATGTTCCCAAAGAAATAATCAATGCGGGTGTGTGACCCATGAGGCGGGGAGTAAAATGAAAACGCCCTATCTATGGGATGATGGACACGCCAAAGATCAAACAATGCATGGGAACGAATTAGCTTTCGAAACTCCCTAGAAAGCCCCCGTTGCGTCCGTGACAGTGGTGTGTCCTTGACCTGTAATCGATCCATGGAATCTGAGAAAGAAACATTGAAGTCTCCCCCCACCAACACCAAAGCCGGCAATAGCCTGGACACCCTGGAGAACACCCATTTGAGAAACCTGATTTGAGAACTTATAGGCGCATATAGGTTACACAACACGATAGGAGACACTCCCAGGAGACCCTGTAGGATTATATATCTGCCATGGACATCCGAAGTAACATGTTGGACCTGGATAGGGCATGTTCTGGAGAGCAGGATGGCCAGCCCAGCCCTCTTTCGCGACTGCGAGGCAACATAGGCACGTGGGAAGAGTCCCCTAGCGAAAGAAAAACCTTCCCTCTTTATCAAAGTGCGTCTCCTGGATGAATACTATGTCTGCCTCTTGACATCAGAGTTAAGGCCCTTCACGTTAAGCGAAATAAACTTAGCCATGAGAGAGATAAATTAAGAACGTTTGAATATGACTCTGGTCCCTGAACTGGGTAACATGGTTCCATACAAGACACATTAGGGATAGGGGGCACAACAAAAACACACTTAAAAAACATGTAAAAAACTTATGATGAATGCTTGTGTCCCATCGAGGCCGCATCTGACAGCTTTTTCCCTTCAGGTTGGCCTACAAGATAGGTCTCTCCCACTTGTGGAGGTAGCTGTAACTCTTTTAAGCTCAAACCTTTCCAGGCTTCGTGAAGTCCTGGTGCCTTTAACAACGATGCCTGCTCTTAGAGCTCTTGCTCGAACGAGTTACAGCTACCTCCACTAGTGGGCGAGTCCTATCTTGTAGGCCACCCTGGAGGGTAAGGGCTGTCGGATGCGGCCTCGATGGGACAACCCCAAAGCTCGGCCCGCCTAAGTGCTGAACAGAGAAGAAGAGACGTAAGGTGGGGTGGGTAAGGCAGGGAAGGGAGAAGATGTGGGAGGAGAAGAGAAGGAAAAGAGAGAAGAGCAAAAAAAAAAAATATATATAGAATAGGAAAGGGGGAGAACGGGTGGGGAGGTAGGGGAAAAGGGGAAGAGAGTCTCTCCTTCTTCACAGGACACTAAGTTAGATAATTTTGGAAAAATCGTATGTTAATGAAACTACGGCAAAAGTCCGGCAACAGTGGAGTAAGGACAAGATAATATATCTGGTAGAGACATCCAGAAGCTGCCTAGAGTGAGTCATCCCAGACCTTCTGGGGTGGCCAGAGATCTTGGCGATCTAGGTGTAGGATGTTTTCTTCGTTTTTGGACCTGACTACAGACTGGTGGAGGAGCTGGGAGTGGTGCCTCCAGTTCCCAGTCTGGTATGTCTGGTGTCCCCAGGCCCAGGTCGGAGCAGAATGATGAAAGGTCCGCATGGGTTCGAAGGAACGAAGATCTGCCATCTTTGGTCGCTGTCAACGAAAAGGGGAATCCCCACCGGTATGGGATTCCATTTTCCTTAAGGAGTCAAAGAAGTGGCCTCAGACAGCGGCGTTTTTGAAGAGTGGCCCATGCAAGATCCGGGTAGAGCTGAATCTGAGTGTCCCTGTATTTCACTTCTTTTTGTAGTTTTGTAGTTTAGCTTTGGACATAATTCTCTCTTTGACTGAGAAACTATGGACGCAGCAGATCACGTCCCTTGGTTTGCCAGATATGTCCTTGGCCCTCAGAGCCCGATGTGCCCGGTCAAGTTATATGTGGTTGGTAGCAGGTTCTCCCAGTAAGCTATTAAACACCTCATTCAGTACAAAGTGAAGGCCCTCTTTCTCTTCAGACTCCGGTAGTCCCTTGATTCGAATATTGTTTCTCCTCCCTCGGTTGTTGAGATCCATTTAAAAGATTTTAAAAAAAAAAAAGGGGGGGAGGGGTTTCCCCCCCGCAGAGGCTCTGGGTGGCTAATGGTTGGTTATTAACGATGAGATGTAGGTGTGAGATATAGCGGCGAGTCTCATCATGGGACTCCTCTAGGTTATTCACTCTATCCACCATGTGCGTTAGGCTCTGTTGTAGGGCAGTCCATATCCTCTGAACTTGATGATATCCCCAAACCCCCCCCCCCCCATCCCCCGCTACCATAGCACTCCCGCTAGAGGATCCAGAGTCTTCCAGAGCTCCCATATTTGCAGATAGGGATGCAACACAGGCAGATTCTTCCTGTGGGATTGGACCCGGGGTGGATATAGTTAGGGACATGTCTGTCAATTTGCATTGCGTACCCGCGGCTTTTTGCGCTGTAGAAGGGATATTACTGTG
>JAODAL010072335.1:0-15155 GCA_025379985.1 Phyllomedusa bahiana
AAATATTCGACCCCTAACCATCAATTTTTTTTTATTTTGAACTGAGACATTTTTTCAGACCCAATGCCGGTAAATTTTTACCACGGCCCTCCTCATTATTACATGATTTTTTTTTTGGCAAAAATGCAAACAATAAAAAAAGGACTATGGCAGTTTAAATCCTTAGTTCACCAGATTGAACACAAACCCGGGTACGAGTAAATTGGTAAAAGGAACTCTCTTCCCATATAAAGGGGTAGAAGGGTTTGAAGGCCCAACACAATTTTAAGCACTAGATGTCCCAATCTGTGAAATCACCAGGAAAATTCACTTAGTGGTACTTAACACCGAGCGGCTTACACATATTCCCCCTGGATACTCACACCTTGTTGGGGGAAATTTGGACAAAAAGGATAACTTCTACATTTGTGGGGGGAAATCCCTTTCTCGTCCCCCTATTTGGAAACAATTAGAAGCCCTTCTATCTAAAAATCCTGCAATGGCGCATTGCCCTACTCCTGAATTGCCTTCTAGATAATATGAAGCTTCCCTATTCTTTCCACACAATCCTCTCACTTCTCTCACAGCAACTGAATGGCCATCGCAACACTTAGAAAATTTACAATCCCCTTTTCCCTGAAGTGATCAAAGAATCAATAAACAGTCCATTGAAAGCCCGTTAATTTTCCCTCCATCCTAGCTAAACCCGGAAAAATTGGTTGTATGGACTTCATCGAAATACTTTCGCTAGAGGCGTTATCTGGTTTTAAAATCGGACGACATGTTTGTGCCACAAGTTTTGTGGTTAAGGACAACTGATAAGTTTTATTTTTTTCTGTTGTTTAAAAATGGCTTGATCTGCATGTTGTTGCTGTATCCTTAAACTCTGATGCCCTTTAAGATGCTGATGTTTCTGTAACAGGGGCACTTGTTTTACCCATGTTTTCCCTTGTTTCCCTTCCTTCTCCCCACATTTACGTTTGTCCTTTCGTCATACTGTATTGTCTATTATTATGTATCAAGAAAATAATAAAAATTTCTAATGATAAAAAATAAAGTCTCCTAGAATACACCTTGGTCCCTCTTGTCCTAGATAGACTAAACAAAGGTGCTAAGACCAGGGATGAAAATGCCCCCTTCAGCAGAGCGATCGCCCCGAAAGGAGCGGCCCCACCTAATGAGAGCACACCCCTAGAACAGCACCAAAGTCACAAAATATAATCCCTAACTGGGTACCGAAGATCTTAAACTCTCAATTACAATCTCTTGATAACAATGCAAGATCAAAGCAATCTAGGAGAAACAAAAAGAAAATTTCTTAAAACCATTTAGTCATACTATCTTGTCCTTAGTAGACACAAAATCATTTTTTGTTCATCACCCGACACGTTTCCCCCAAACAGAAATTATGCAGGGTTCATCAGGGGTCAGTTGAACATCAATCCAAAAAGACTATTGCAACAGCGTTTATAAGATGATACAAAAATATACTTAGCAGTGATATGTTCTAGTTCGATGCCTCAGTGATGATGACGCCGCCATTCAACAAGACTCCCGCACTGGTATTTAAATGAACGCTACCGGAAGTGACCTCAGTGATGGATATTCAGGTCCTCCGAATAAAATAATAAACTATAAAGGACATAGTTATATTGCCCGTTACCTTTGCCTTTGTTGAAACTCGGCCACCAGAACACCGAAAAAACCGCCGCCATACCTGCCTATAGCGCCGATGTTCATCTCGGCGGCACTAGTATCATTACAGAGCTCACGCGCATGCGCAGAGGGTCGTTCGTAATCCCGAACTACTGAACGGGAATCATGTCCAGAGTCGCGCCTGCGCACGTCTACATTATGAGATAGCAAGGAGATTGGCCTGTGTAGGATACTAACATACTAATGTACATGTACATGTGTACATGCGTGCACATATATAAGAATGACTCCTACTGCTGAATGATCCCAGTATATGCAATGCTACTTACCTAAAGACAAACCTACCAGTAGCGTAAATGAAAACCATAAATAGAAAGAATTATAGGGGGTGGGAGCAAATGAAATCAGTGCCAACACCATAAACCAAGGCATCATATCTATCGATATTTAAAATCATGATACACACTAATGCTAGCAAATTTGTTGGTGGACAGTCTTGTCTCAAATGACCCAACAACGGTGATATTACCAGAGCGATCCTTCTACAACAAGAAGAAAAAACATTTATATCGATAGATGATACATATTCATAATTGCCAAAACAGCTAAACCAGATGTTCTAATATAATCATTGGGTTATGCTGTTATAAATCACAAAGTATATGGATCCTGCTATAGTTTTGTCACAAACAGCAGCCAAAATACAACATTTCATTGAGGCCACTTGGTTGTGTTGTTCTGAGCCTATATGTCCATTCTGTTTCCTTACAGAGGAGAAGTTTATCTATGTCGCCTTTTCTAGAGGTAGTTTGGATTTTTTCGATACAGACGAAAGATAGACAAGCACAATCACCCTCATGGTACTCCCACATGTGACGGGCTAAAGGGGTATCTCTACGATGTCTCACGTCCCCTAGATGTCCACCTATCCTTGTCTTCATACATCTAATCATCTTTCCAACATGCTGCTTTTTACACAGGCAGGTGCACAGATAGACTACCCCTTTAGATACACAATTGAAGAAATCTCTGATCTGAAAAATTTGTCCAGTAGCTTGACATACAAATTCCTTTGTCTTCTGAACAAAAGGGCATGAAACGCACTTTCCACACCTATACATACCTACGGGTTTTCGTTCTAACCAAGATTGGGATTTAGGTGGGGGGGTATAGTGGCTATGTATCAATCTGTCACGCAGAGACCTCCCTCTATGATACATAACTGAGGGTCTAGCTGGCACTATCTCCTCCACATCCCTATCGGCTCGTACTACATCCCAATATTTGTTCAAGATCTTATATACCTCTTCATTACAGTCATCGTATGTCCCGATGACTCTCACGATAGGGTTAGTGTAATCTCTTTTAGGGTTAGAATTTAATAGTGAAGTCCTATCTCTCTCCAGGGCATGTTTAAATGCCGTTTTTAAAGTCGGTAAGGGATAACCTCTATCCAGAAAGCGCTCCCTTAGGTCATTCGATTGTGCATAAAACTCTTCAATGTTTGAACAGTTTCGCCTCATCCGTAAGTATTGTCCTTTGGGGATACCTTGTTTTAATCTCGGTGGATGGTGGCTCTCCCATTTTAACAAGTTATTTTTTGATGTGGGTTTTCTAAAGATAGTTGTCTGTAGGCTACCCCTTTCATCCTTCCATATTTTAACATCCAAAAACAAGATTTCTCTCTCTTGTATCTCCGATGTAAATCTAAGTCCGATTTCATTAACATTAAGAGTTTCCATAAATGAGTGGAAGTGAGCCTCAGATTAGCATACGAGGGAGCGCAGGGGCTCCCCATAGCCATGCCCCTGAGCTAGTGGTAGACCCTGGGCCCAAACAGAAAAAAGTTGTGGGTGAGTACAAACTCCAACAGTTGGAGTACAAACGTGTTGTGATTGGCATGCCTGTTACTCCTAGTGAGTAAGAATGATTCAACTGCCTTTAGTCCCCAACAATGGGGGATACTACTGTAGAGAGCCTCTATGTCTACCGAAGCCAATTTAACATCAGCATCGACCGAGATTCCTTCTAATTTTCTAAGGAGATCTGAGGTATCCCTCAGATAGGAAGGTAGAGAGACCACAAATTCCCTCAATATTTCATCTAAGTAATCCGTTTTTCTGTGTGAGGGAATCTATTCCCGGGTATATTTGGGGTTTCCCCTTTAAAGGGGGGGTTGGGCCCCCTTTTGAATTTTTGGGGTTTTTGGGATTGAAAATCGCTTTTTGGGTTTTTTTTTTTTGCCCGAAATTGTGATTAATCCTTTTTATTTGTTCCATCTCGATCCCTTAAAAAACAATATTTTCCAATTTTCCTTTCCCCAAAAAAAATTTAAATGGGGTCCCTGGAAGTATTGCATAGTTTGGGAAGGGTTTATTTTGAATTTTCAAAAAAACATATTGGTTTTATTTCCCCATGGTTTTTGAAAAAATACATTTACCCCCCCTTTTCGGAGGGGTTTTTTTAATTTTGACTGGAATCCCCAACTATAGAGTTTTAAAAGAGCTTGGGTTTTCGTTCCATGAGAAAATTTTATTGATCTATTATGATTTGTTTTTTTTTCTAAAAATTCCAACTTTGGTGCTAATTTTTTAAAAAAAATTTTCAATTTAGGGGGTTATTGTGGTGGAGGAAAAAGGCGGTGTTTTTCTTTTTTAAGGTAAAATTTTACCTTTTTCCCCCTTTGTCCCCGTTTCATTTTCTTCCTTTAGTTCATCCAAAAATCTAAACCCTGGGAGGTTCCCATCTACTTTTCCAAATTCTTTACAGCTTTTGCGTTCGCTTTTTGAAAAATTTTTTTTCCCCTTTTTAAATTTTTTCACAAAAAGATTTTTAAAACTTTAATCCATTTTAAATTCCCTTTTAAATTTTTAGTTTTGGTTTCAAAAAAATTTGCCTTTATATGGTATTTTATTCTCCTGAGGGGGGGTTAAAGAGGATAAATTAATTATTTGGGGTTTTTTTGGGTTTTTGCTACTCTTTTGGGGTATACCGTTGCTTCCCTTTTGAGGGCCCTCCACTTGCTCAAACAAAAAAGGAGCCACTGAGGAAGACAGAGGGGACCCGAGGGCAAAAAAACCCCCGCTCCTTTGCTTATCGCCGTCAAAAATGGGGCCTATCCAAACCAGGCCCTTTTTTGACAACCTTTTGATTTACCCCGCGATGTCATATTTCCGCCTTTTCCTAAACGCATAAGTAGAGGCAAGAAAAAAAACCTTTTGGTGGTTAACCACCCCAAAATGTTAGTTCCCCTTTCAGCGAATGCATGAGGTTTAAATGGAGGCAAAAACTTGGCCAAAAAAAAGGGAAGGGGCCTACGCCGGGCCCCAACCCATGTCACACCCCCTGTCTCCGCCTCCTCCTAGCCACCACCAAAAATTTCCTCAGTTGCCCCGTCTCTCAGAGTTTATGATCAGGGACCGCCTGCTTCAGCCTCCAAAAAGTCGCCCAAGTACCAACCCCGCAAAACCAGAGACCCCAAACCTACCCCTTTTTCCTTTTCCCCCAGTTTGATGACCTGGGAGCCGGGACAAACGGCCGTTAGCAGCCGCCTTCTGTCTTCCCGGTTTGGGAGCGAAGAAACACTTTAACCCAAACCATCCCAAAGAAAAAGCTGATGTGGGCATTCCCGGGTTTTGGTTTGGGAAATTTGTTGCCTTTCTGTCTGTGGAAAAGAGGGGTTCCCCCACGTCATGGCCTTGCCTGCCCCCAATCCCAGATGCCGAGCGGGGCATTTTTTGCCAGAAAAAAGGTCCCTCCCGGGCCAAAGCCAGTGTCATCAAAAAATTTTCAAGGCGTTGTCTCTCTGGGCCCGGAAAAATTCCCCTTGACCCCCGACACAGGGGAATAGTAAGCACGGCCAAGGCCCTATATCTCTGTGACAGCTCACGGGGGCTGGGTGGATGTCTCGGGGGTGACGGTGGTTTACTCGGGCCGCTCTTAAAAACCGCGGGGGGGTGGTGCAGGGTTTTTTCCCCCCAGGTCCTCGGGTGGCATCATGCCCCCCATGAAAAAACCAGGCGGTTGAAATTATTGTTTGGGGGACGACCCCCACAGATTAGGAGCTGTGGACGGCTCCCCGCAACGGAGCCGGACGGGTGGGTGCAAAGAAATTTGTGCCGGCAAGGGGTGTGCGTAAGGGCGAAATTGGGCGCCTTAAAGGGGAGGCGGGGGCACTCCTTCCCTGGCCATGTCAGAACCTTGTCTTTCAAAAATTTTCTAAAAGAGTACCGGGTTGGACTGCCTGTGGGAAGGCTTGAAGTTAATTCGATTCGCCTTTCGCCCCCTGCTTGTCCCCCCTGGCTCTTTGCAGGTCAGTCGGCCTCCCGTAAAAAGTCTCTTTGTTGACGTGGTAACACGCTGGAATTCCCCCCCCACTGCTCCAGCGTTGTGGCAGACGCAATCCATTACAATCGAAGTGACATGGCCTGACAAGCAGCGGTGCGGTGGGGGGTGTTGGCCCCGAGAGTGGAGGCAGTGAAAGGCTCTGCACCCCCTTTGCCATTTTTGAAAAAGCCCCCAAAAAATGGTCGTGCGGACAATGCCCTTGTCGCATGGCATTTTGGGGGTGAACTTAGTCTGGAACGATCGTTGGACACTCTGAAAAACAGGCCCGCCAGCGAGGAGGGGAGAGGACAAGATCCCCCCCGGACCCTTTTTTTCCCGTCATACCCACAACCCCGACAGTTTCACAATTTCATCGGTTTTAAAATTAGGCCCCGGGGTTTTTTTCGGGGTCCAGAGCTGTGCAAGGGGGCGCTAGCTTCGGGGGTGCATCTTCTCGGAAAAGTCAGGGTGTGTTGAAGCTGTCCCGGGGGGGGGGGGGGGCAGCGGAGGGGAGGAGGAGGAGGTATTTTGAAACGACGTTACCGAGTCCCTCCTTGGGAAAGATTTTTGCCGCAAATTTGAGGCGGAGGGGAAAGATGGGGAGATCAGTTTGCTGGGCCCCCCCTGACCAGAGGTTGGGGAAATCAGGTCCCATTCTCCATGAGTGCTTGGTTGCTCCATTTTTCCCAAATGGTCCTGCTTTAAAGGGCCCATCAAAATGAACAACATTTACTGGGTGGCCACCCTCCGGACCCCCGTACAAAACAAATACCCTTTTTCCTTCCCCCCCCCAAATAAGAGTAAAATGGGAAATGGAGACCTTGCTGTTTGATCAACTGGAGAATCTGTTGGCTGCTTCACGTTCCGAAAATGTCCGGTGGAAAACATCGCGACGAAACGCGTAGGTGAATTTAGCCGTAGCAGCAGCAGCAGGCAAGGGGGAAAAAACTAATGGGTGCCCTTGGAAATCTTTTTTTTCCCCCTCACCAACGCATGAAAGCCAGGGCACAGATCCAACACAAGAGACAGTTAAAGATCTGGGCACGACTTTTGCGTTAACACCGAGTTTTTGTATGTTTTCCGGACCCAATACATTTGGGTATTAAAAAGGGAATGGCCGAGCTCGCTCGTCCGCCATGGGTTTGTCCTGCCAGACCCGCGTCAAATTGCAGACCTTCAGCCAGTGGAGGGTCATTAAGCAAAACGCTTTTTTCCGGTTTCCCATAAAATAATGTTTTTGTTTTGATTTCATCAAGATGCGGCATGGATCTTGATGATGTTGTGTCCCCAAATTGCCGGGTCCCCGTTAGTTCCCAGTCTACTTCACTTCCCCTCTTAAAAAAAAATGGTCTCTTGAAAATTTTTTTTTAAAATGATATTTCTTCTGCAATTTTTTTTCTTTCCCAACAGTTCATTTTGTGGTTTGCTGTGGGAGTTGAAAAAGCCCCAAAGGTTTCATGACAACACCGTATTCCCCTTTATCATTTTATCTTTAGAAGTTTTTGCTTTTTCAAAGGTTTTGAGGTCATGTTGCTGTGAGTTTAAACTATAATTATGGTCCTTTTGGAAAAAGAAATGTGGCTTTTAAGTGGATTTCTCCTTCACAATTTTTTTAAAAGTGGGGTGAAAGATTTTTTATAATTTTTGGGGTCTGTGCTGTGAGAAAAAGCAATAATCATGGTCCCTTTTAACAGAAATGTGGGTTTTAAGTGGATTTTCCCTACAAAATTTTTAATAGTGGTGAGGGTCATATTTAAATTTTTTGGGGGTCATGTTGCTGTGAGATACGCAATAAACATGGTCCTTTTGAAAAGAAATGTGGCTTCTAAGTGGCATTTTTCCCTCACAAATTTTTAAAAAGTGGCTGAAGTCAATTTTTATAATTTTTTGGGGCCCTGCTGTTTTAATGAGCAATCTACGGGCCTATTATTTAAAAAAATTTTTTTTAACAGACTTTTTTTCTTCCAAAAATTTTCCAAAGTGGCTAAGGGTCATGCTTTGATTTTTTTGGGGGGATTTTGCTTTTAAAAGCGTATTAAGGTCCTATTTAAAAAAAAATGTTGTTTTAACAGCATTTGTTCTTCACAATTGTCAAAGTGGCTCAAGGGTACGGTGTGTCAGAAAAAGGAAAGGTAGGACCTTTTTAAAGGACACATATTGCAAAAAATTTTTTTTGCAAGATCTTTAACTAGCTTAAAAACCTGTATTAAAACAACCCATTTTTACAAATTTAAAAAAAAAGAAACAAAGACATGGGGGGATTCCATCCTTTTTAAAAATGTGTTTTTTAGAATTAAACTTTTAAAAAAATTGATGTAAAAAATAGCTGTTAAAAAATTCCTTCGAATTGACAAGGGGGGTAAGGAAAAAACTTGCCAGTGTGGTTATTCAGGGCATGGAGTATGGAGCTGGACAGAGAAAAAGTAAGAGACATTTCCTCCAGCACATTGGTTAAAAAAGAGAAAAAAGTGCCAGGAAAAAGGGCCCTGGGTGGAATTTGGAGCGTTTACACCCGAATTTTCCAAGTGAAGCTCAATTGGTCCGCACTCCTACGGAGGGGCAAGCGCTACCCCGACAAAGGCGTATAGGGGGGCCCCCCGTGAAACTAAAAAAGGTGGTTGAAAGACTCCTTTTTCCGGGATTTTTAATCCTGGGGTCATGCAAATTTGGGGCTATGCTTTTGGGCCCGGAAAATATAGTCAATGTCCAGTGAAATAAAAATGGTGGTTTAAAGACTCCTTTTTCCGACTTTTTTTCTGGGGTCATGAGTTTGGGGCTTGCTTTTGACCCCTAAAGGTATAGTCAAAGTCCAGGGGAAACTTAAAAAGGTGGTTGAAAGATTCTTTTTCGGCACTTTTTAAACTGGGGTCATGCAGGTTTGGGGTCGTGGGCCAGGAAGGTTAGTCAATGTTCCCGTGAAATAAAAAGGGGTTGAAAGATCTTTTTCCCGGGACTTTTATTGGGGCTGCAGGTTTTGGGGTCATCTGTGGCCAGGACAGGGTTTTGCAATGTCCATGAAACTAAAAAGGTGGTTGAAAGCTCCTTTTCCGCATTTTTTTTCGGGGGGTAGACCCGGTTTTTTTGGTTAAATGCGGTCAGGAAGTTTTGTTAATGCCAGTTCAATAAAAAGGTGGTTTAAAGATCCTTTTTCCCGCCCTTTTTTAAAATTGGGGGCATGCGGTTTGGGGGTATGTGCGTTTCCCGGAAGGGATATTCAATGTCCGTTCAAGTCAATGAGGTTAAATCATACTGCTTTGGACTTTTTAAATTTTTGGGTCTGCAGGTTTAAGGGTATGCTGTGGTGCAAGCGGGATGTGAATGTCTGTGTTTTTTTTTTTCTGTGGCTTTTATTAAAACCTAGTGTGTTGCCTAAAGGAAGCAGATCCATTTGACTGTTGTGGAGTTAATTCCCCGTTCCGCCCTGTTTTGGGGGTAGAAGGGAAGGGTTTTTGCTCTCCCCAAAACTTTAAAAGGTCTTTGATCTTATCTCTATCGGTACTTGTCGGGGAGGCCAAGTATTCCCCCAAAAAATCATGACACCTACACTATTAAAAAAAAAAAATCACAGAAAAAAAGGGGACTAAATTTCTAAAAAAAAAAACAAAGTACACTACCTCAAAGGCTGGAAGAGTGCCATGCTTCGTAATAAGAAATTTTGAACAATCAGATGTTGGATTGATAATTTATATAAGAGAAAAAAAAATTTAGAAAAAAATAAAAGTATTCTTTTAAAAAAATTTTTTTAAGCTGAACACCAAATTTTTATAGGTGTGCCCTGTGTGTTCAGGTAACTAATTTGCTGCTTATGGGAGCTGGGGAAAAAAAAATTAAAAAGAGAATGTTATTGCAATAAGCCCTAAGGGTTCATAACTAGATTTCAAATTTTTTAAAAAAAAAGTGAAAAATTTTGCCTGTGTTGCTTAATGAAATTTCTAATTACGTTTTCCAAATGTTAATTTTTGAATCTATCAGTCAAGTAACTGAACGCACAGCTGGAATACAGATGCGTTGGAATATATATCACAGCAAATGAACAACTACATTATTATAGTAGATTGTGCAATTTTATAATAATTGAATCCTTTTTTATAACGTTTCTTTTTTTTTTTTAAATTGTTGTACTTAAATTTCACAAACTGCAAGTATTGTTTTCTTCTTTATTTGTAATTAATTGAATACAATTTAGGAGTTGTAAAGGATTAGAACAACATTGTTGCTTTCTTCTAAAAATAGTGAATATGGCTACTTTAATGTAGCCAAGCTATCTTGGTGCTCAAGGCAAAAGTTTTAAGGTCCTTGATCCCTAAGTTTTTTGATGAACAGTCATTGATATATTAATCTCTTCTCATCCCTTCCTCACTATTCCCTATTATTCTTATTTATAATGCATATTCCCCATTTTCCACCATTCCTATTTCACTAACTGATCTACAGTTTTAATACTGAGCCAGCAGGTTACCATAAGTAACTGTAATAAAGCCTAGTGTCCCTTATACTTCCTCTTCTGGTTATGTCACCACAGTGGACACTTGTTACAAAATTATCTTTTGCGACAGATGCCATTTCATCACAATTGTACTAAAAGATAAGGTCATGGTTCATGTTGCGGTTCCTGTTCCGGGCCTCGGACATAACTTTGTTTCTGCCATGTCCCTTGTTGCTGTGTACTCACTTGTCCTGCACATGCTCCATAGGGTAGGCGCACGCGCTAACTAGTCTGGATTTAAAGGGACAGTGTGCCAATTACCTGTCCATTGACCTTCAGTGTTTTAAAGAACTTCCTGCCTCTGCTCTTAGTCAGGTCATTAATGTCCATATGAGCCACTGACCTCTGTTTAGCCCTGCTGTTTCCTGTTGTCTTACCTGCCTGTTACCAATGTTCCTGATTCTGCTTATATCTGCTGTCCTGATACCTGTTTAGCCCCACTGTTACCTGCCATCATGTCAGCCTGATAACTGTGTTCCTGATTCTTTTGCTACCTGCTGTCATGCCAGTCAGCTCTACTTCCCTAGGACCCAGCTTCCAGCCTGACGTTTAACCCCGTCGTGTCCTGGCTGCTTTTATGGTTATCTGTTTTCCTGTATCTACGTTTCTGCTGTATCCTGCCATTGTGCCAGCCCTTTACCTGCCTGGGATACTGTTATTTGCCAGTGCCCAGTGTCTTTTGTCCTGCAATGCAGCTGTCACCGCAAGCAGCCACATCAGGGACAGCGACCTGAAGGTTCCCCACAGCTAAGCCCATCTGGCCTTCAAGACTTGTAAAAATTTACTTAAGGGCAGTTCACACTATTATTCTTTTTAAATAATGTGTGGCATGTAATTAATAGAGTATTTACACTGCTTACCCATCATCTTGTCTCTGATTTATCTCTTACTTAAACCTTTTTTTTTACTTGTATCACAAATCAAGAGTTTATTTGTGAAATATGCAAAAACAATTATTATTAAAAAGAATTTATGCCAAATATCTGGTATGAAAACATAAAACATTTTTGTTTAACATTGATTTAATTAATTTAGAGAACTTAGTTACAAATATAAGATGAGACATAAGTTACAATGATTAGATGTTAATTAAAGTATGACAGATTTTCAAATTTTTCATTTTGAGAAAAAGGGAAAAAGTCAGCAACCTGTAAAATGGGTGATGATGCTTTCTAGGATACAGAGTAATCCAATAGCACATATTGAGAATAAGCACATATATTTTAGCAGATTAGCACATATAGTGCTAAGTGTCAAAGTAGATTAAATTACTTTATTTTTTATTTCTTTTTAAAAAATCTCATTTGTAAATAAATAGTAAAAAACCTGTTGGCATGCCTTCCAGCAATATTTCTTATAATTGTATAATGTATTTCTGTGTTTCAATTGCAACAGTTCCATCTAGCGACTGTTTGTATTTAGTGTTAGCTAACATACACCACTTAATATTTCCCATCAAAGCTCCCATAACCATACCACCTGACCCTGCTTACAACATAGTCTTCTCCTTAGAAGTCTTTCTTACTAAGACAAATGCAGAGTGAAGACATGTTCACCATCATCTCCCATCCAAGCCTACAGTGGCATCGCTTGTATGTCCAAACTACCATTCTAGGGCTGCAGATTGTACAATGATGCATATTGTTAAGATCTATGCCTATATCTGTTGTTTATAGTTAATATAACTATGCTTGCTGCAGACAGGACAGCACCTTCCACATGTACAGTATATATCTGAACATTGTTAATCTCTGTGTTGTATACTATTGCATCTTATGCACATGTTCATGTCTGCATTGCTTCATGTAATATTTTGTGCCTCAATGAGATTATATCACAGTAAGTGTATATCTTTTTATTCTTTTAGTTTTACACTATTCTTGGCAATAAAAGTTGAAATGCAGACATCGCTCCTTTGTCAATGCATTTCTAGGAAAAGTTTAGCTGCCTGACAACATATGCGCCATACACATATAGAGGACAGAACAGTAAAACAACGGCTTTCTCAGGCTGGATTACAGGATATTGAGCTTTGCACAGTGCTACTGTTCTGTCCTCCCTATGTGTGTGGAGCATAAGTTGACAGGCAGCTAAACTATTTCCTAGCAAGCACTGATAAGGAGCGATATCCGTATTTCAACTTTACTGCATAGGATAGTGTAAAACTGTGGAACATACAAAACCATGCATTTATTGTGATGTAACAGCATGCAAACATGAAGTATACACAAGACAATGCAGACTTATTTACATATGCATAATACAATATGGAGGATGTGCAGACATATATACATGTGAGGGTACAGGTTACATGCGCTATCCTGTCTGCAGCAAACATGAGTCTAATTATAAACAGCTATTGGCATGGAATACAACTCTATACAATGTGTAGCCCTGAATGGCAGTTTAACCTTATCAGTAATGCTAGTTGTAGGTCTGGATGGGAGAGGATGGTGGATGTCTTCCCTCTACATGAGTCTTTAGGAAAAAATGGCTGCTGATGAAGACCTGATGATGTCAGCAGGCGGTCATGTACTATCTCTATGGCATCCTTACTGGGACAATGTTATCATTACGTTACCTGACAGTGTTCCCAAACAGCCACCAGATGGAGCTCTTGCAACTAAACAGAGAAATACAGTATATGAATGCAAAGAACATAAGAAAGATTGCCTGGAGGCATAACAGCTACATTGCAGCAAGACCGCTGCAAGACACACGTGGAAGCCACAAGTGAGTAGGTCTGTCCACAGCGTCACCCTGTCAACAAGATAGAGCTAAAAATATGAGACAATTTCTCACATTTCAGCTAGCTCTAGAAGCTCAAAGAGGTCACTGAGCAGCTCCACAGTCGCCATAGTCTGAGCGAGAGCTGAGTCGGCCAAGATACAAGCAAAATTTGCTGAACAAGAAATGCAATTGAAAGAAAAAGCACAAAGCTGGGATCA
Organism: Phyllomedusa bahiana; assembly: GCA_025379985.1. Classification (NCBI taxonomy): domain Eukaryota; kingdom Metazoa; phylum Chordata; class Amphibia; order Anura; family Hylidae; genus Phyllomedusa; species Phyllomedusa bahiana. The sequence goes on from JAODAL010072335.1 coordinate 13,396, forward strand.
AAGTTTAAAAATGTCACATAGTCTCCAAAAAATTGGGAATCTCGCCAGAGAACAAAGAGTGATCACTATATTTACTATTTTGCCATAGGCAAACTTAAACTCTATCAGTTCTCTATCTGTGGGGTATCAGTTCTCTATCTGTGGGGAATCTAGGGAATGGCAGGTTTTTTGAGTCAGAAAATGTTTCACAGGAAGCTTATGTAGTATTTTCTAATCAACCAATTCCATTGAATGAAACTAACATCCATATAGCCTTTCAGAAATTAAATAAAACTTACAAACAACAAATTCGGGCAGGCTGGGAAGTAGCCAGTCTAGAGACATATATACAACAACAAATTGTGTATAGAGGATTAAGGATCAGTTTGAGACCAAATACACTTTTAGAGGACCCTATTTTTATCAATGGTTGGGAAAAATTGCTAATTGAATGCTCTCTGAACTTGATGAAATACTTGTCAGAATACGAAAGAATTTCATTCAATAAATTAAGTGAACAACTAAATCAGGAGATAGTGGAGATTAATAACTTTCGTGCCCATCCAGATTTCCCTGAATTAGTATAAAAATTACAACGAAATATAGAATCTCTGAGAGAAGAAATAAAAGAAAGGAAACAACAAATATCTGAGGGATCGGAAAGATTTTGATAACAATCAGGTTTATATTTGGAAAAATAGTAGATTTACCTACAAACCTAATCTATATTCAGATTTGTCAGATTCAGAGACTTCTGCTGTAGAAGAATCTTCCACAGGTTCTATTAATAGTTATACGCAGGGTAAGAAAACTGACTGGAGGAAAAGTCAGAGAAAAAACACAACAACATAAGAAAACAAATAAGAAAACACATAAAAAATCATCTACTCAAACAGTACAAGATCAGAATCCTCAGAGATGCCAATCAGGAGAAGGACCAGTGGGAACAAATACATTGTCCTCTTCTACATCCTGTGGTGTGGTGGTCCATGGCATGAGAGCACAGGCAATGATTTCAAATGGCAATACAAATATGCCAATAGTGGCAGGAAATGGAAAGGTTATGAATACAAAGCAAACTCAATCTCAGGAGTATTCAAAAACGCAAATGCATCCACCTGTTTTAGAACAACCAAGGATTCTCTTGAGAGATTGAGAGAAGGGGAATTATCAGAAATAACAAAGGATGGAGCACTTCAAGTGATTAATTTATCCTCTTATAGACTAACAGAAAATCAAAAACAGGTGTTGGCATATGGTCTTACGTTCACTCCCATGCCCAAATTTAATGAATTTGTATGGGTAAAAGATATTAATCTCTTTGCTAGAAGGTTGGCTTTACATAAATATCATAAAATGAAAAATAATGATGAACAAACCTTTAGGAAACTAGAGGAAAAAACATTGGGTGATCTTGAACAATTGCAGGTTAAAGGTGAAGGAGACCCCATAATTCTAGATATACCCTTGATAAATTTGAAACCAAAATCTAGGAATACACCTCCGATATCACAATATAATTTATTGGACACGTTTGTGGAAGTAGTAACGCAAGATATAAAGAAGCTAGCACTCAGACGACAATCATCTTATTTAAATTTAAAATGGGAGGAACAAGTAGCTATTGCAGGATTACAATCTAACAGGGAGATAGTAATCAAACCCAGTGACAAGGGTGGTAATATTGTCATCTTAAATAAAATTGACTATAGAGCAATGGTTGAGAGAATACTTGATGATTCAGAAACATATGAGAGGCTCCAAAAAATCCAACCCAAAGT
>JAODAL010072336.1:0-15154 GCA_025379985.1 Phyllomedusa bahiana
ATTGATGTCCTCTATTGAATTTCCATATCTGTAATATAACCATTTTATGTTATAAGTCTCCACTATTCCTTGTATTTTGTATATATCCTAGTGCATACTTGTTATAGTCCTTTTAGTATCACATACAATTTGTCTGCAATTTAGTAACATGTGAATTTTCTCTTTCATCCCTAGACCAGATAGTTTTATCTCTCTGTCACTGGATCTCGTTAATATTCAGGTTCAGTATGATCCTGTATTCTACCCCCCTTTCTTACCGCTTTATCTTCCCTTTTCTTCTTATTTCATTGTTATTCTTATTGCCATTGTTATTCTCCTGACTTCCCACATGTATATCCCCCTTTTTATTCTATATATCTATCTCGCTACCCTTTTTTCCTTTTTCTTCAATATTCTGTATTTATTTTTTCTTTTATATTCTCATTCTATCTTTTCTTAATTCTACCACCTCCAGGTACTCATATTTCTATATTCATTCATCCCCCACTTCTTCTGTCCTCTTCGTTTGTTCCCTGTTGTTTCTTCTCTTTAAACATCTTCTCCTGCTCTTCTCGCTCCCTTTCTACCCACTGCGCATGCGCGAACTTTCCGCGCATGCGCAATAGCTTCCTCTTCTGCCCTTACCATTTCGGTACTCCGCTCGCCACTCTGCGCATGCGCGAACTTCCATTTTCTCGCGCGGCCGCCTTTATAAGACGCGTCCTCCTTCTCTCATTCTGCGCTGCTCCTCCTCCTCACCGGACGTGCTCCGGGACCGCTACTCTACCTTATCAGGTATAGTCCTACTCTCCAGCCTTCTCACTACTTCCTACTGTTACATTTATGTTCTTTATATATTCACCATGCCTTAAACTTTTACTCTTTGCTTTTTTTAGCCCTCTCTTTTGGCGCCGAATACGCCTATACCCTACATACCCTACAGGTATATATGGTCCTCTCCTATTCTCCCTCTTCACCTCCACTTACTAGCCATATATTAATCACCATCTTCTTCCTTTACAGTTGCTCTATATATCTGCCATACTGCGGCTAGTTTGTTCCCTGTTCTCCATATCTGAATTAGGTATTGTTCATATAAACTACCGATTCTGCCTACTTACATCCCCTATATCTTTTACCTATTTAGTCTTAATTGTTATCCCTTTTTTCCTATATGTCCTGATCCCCTGGTCCTCCTTTTTCTCATATTTTTCTCATATTTTTCTCATATCTCCCTTTTCCCTCCATATATTTCATACAAATTTTTTTGTTCCTATATTGTATACTCATTTATACTATGCTTTTATTTTAGATGTTGTTTGATAAAGGCTTGCCGGCCGAAACGTCACATGATACGAACATCTACATCTCCAGATTCCATTATATCTTTATTCTGAATTCTGAGCAGTAATCTATACATTTACATATCGATACATCTATAGAGCATCTCCTGGCATAATACTGTTTCTTTGCTGTAAATAAAATATACTTTCACTTTGCAATTTGATGTGCCGGTGCATATTTCTATTACTTGTTATACGGGTTAGTCCCATTACACCAGAGCACCCACTCCTTCCGTTCCCCCTATGGTGTGCATGACTTATATCTACTATACTGATTAGTTGCCGGTCTACTTCACATTCCTCTTCAAACAGAAATGGTCCTCTTGAAAAAAAATTTTTAAAATGATCATTTCTTACTGCAATTTTTATTCTCAGTTCCCAAAAGGTAATTTTGCTGGTTTTGCGGTGAGGAAACTGTAAAAGACACCAATTGTACAAGGTTTAATGAAAAAAACGTATTCCATTTACTCACTTCATTTTTAAAAAAATTTCGCACTGTTAAAGGTTTTGGGGTCATGGTGCTGTGGAATTCAGCTATAATCAAGGTCCTTTGGAACAGAAATGTGGCTTCTAAGTGGCATTTCTCCCTCACAATTTTTAACAGTGGCTGAGAAGTCATTTTTATAATTTTTTGGGTCATGCTGCCGTGAAATGCAGCTATACCACAGGTCCTATTATAAAATCATGTGGTTTCTAACAGACATTTGTTCTTCACAATTGTCAACAGTGGCTCAAGGGTGATGTTTTGAAATGCATGGGGCATGGTGCTGTCAAAAACAGGAATAGGTAGGACACTGTTAATGGACACATATTGCAAAATGACTTGTTTTTGCAAGATCTTTAACATAGCTAGCAATCCCTGTAGTGAGACAACCCATTTAATACAATAAAAAAAAAGGGGAAACAAAGACGTGGTGGGATTCCATCATATTTTAAAAATGTGTTTTCTAGAATTAAACTACTAAAAAAATTGCATGTACAAAATAGCTGATACAAATATTCCTCTGAATTGTACAAGGGAGGTACAGGAAGACTTGAACAGATGTAGGTTATTCAGAGGACATGGTGTATGGAGCACATTCGCCACCCCAAGAACAGAGACAATATCATCCAACAAGTTGAGTAAAAATGAGAAAAAGAATGCCAAGAAAAAGGGCACCTGGGTAAAACAGGGGCGTCAACCACCAACATTTCCAAGTGAAACTCAATTGGTCCGCACTCATAAGGAGGGGCAAGCGCTCTCGTAGAGGCAGAAATTTCGCAAGCGCTACCAAGGTTTTGATTGTGTACTGAGGAAGGCTGGAGGTCTTAGCTCACACTTCCGCTTCCGCACTGTGCTTCAGCATGACTGTTTTTGTTGCTGCGTTATAAGGGCATTTTTGCCGTGTTAATGGGTGACGGACGCCAGCCTGGGCTCTCACCGCATCCACTGTAACTTCGGCCCTGCTAGCTGAACCTGCGTGTTAATAGATGACGAACACCAGCCCTAGCTCTCACCGCACCCACTGTCACTCCGGCCCTGCTAGCTGAGCCTGCGTGCTAATAGATGACGGATGCCAGCCCTTGCTCTCACCACACCCACTATAAGTCCGTCCCTGCCAGCTGAACCTGCGTGATCCACGTTTACAGCCTCACGCGCCTTGATCAGTAATTTCCTTCAACCCACTTGAAAGTAGAATGCAGGATTTTCAGACAGGCCTCGTTGACCTACTGGTGACATCTGTTTAGTTTGCTTCACATTCTAATGTCACAGTGGAACAAGTCCCCAAAGTAGAATGGAAAATTTCCCTAGGGGGAGGGGCCAAATTTCCCTCAAAAATTCGATTAGGTCACTTCGCCCGAATTTTCCGAGAAAATTCTTTTTCATTTGAATTACTTCGGCCCCAAAATCGCTTTAAAAAGCAGTTTTCCAGGCGCACCGGGACCCTGGGGGGTTTGGCTGTAGAACATTGTGCCATGCTTAAATATGCAGAGGGAGTTGGGTTTGGTTTTTTCCTTCCCCAATTACAATGTTGTGTTTTAGTGGGGACACACAGATGACTCCCCACCGCTCTTAAAATTCGCTTTCAACAAAAAATTTCCCGGGGCCCATTAAGAGGGAAAAAAATGCCCAAAAAAAATTTAAAGGGGAAAATGTGGGCCTGATAAAGTCATCCCAGCAAAAAGGCTGGAAAAAAAAAGCTGGAGAGCTCGGGTTGGCAACATTAGGGGACAGAGGGGGTGGGTGCGGCGGCAGCCCGGGGCGGGTGAGTTGGGGCAGTGGAAACAATGAAAAATTCGGAGGTGGAACCGAGGGAACCCACGAGGGGAAACATGACTGAGAGTGGGGTTTCAAGGGGCAGCGTATGGGGTCGGGCATTTGGGGCACAATGAATTCTGGAGGGGGGCCCAAAACAGGGGGAAAGGGGCCCCCGGGAATGGCCCAATCCACAGTGTGGAGGTCACACAGCAGCAGCATGAGATCGGGCCAGTGGCACAAGGGCCCATTTGGAGGGGGAAAACCCCGGGGGAAAAGCCACGGTGGCCCCAATGATACAGTGTGGAGGTCAGGGGAAAAGCAGCAGCTTTGAAAATAAAGGAGTGGCACAAGGGAATTCGGGAAGGCGGCAAAACAGTATTAGGCCACAGAGTGGCCCCAATGATACTTTGTGGGGTCCGACACGGCCAGCTGAGAATCTCCCAGTGGCACAATGAATTCTGGAGGCGGCAAAAACAGTATTGGGCCACAGAGTGGCACATTTCAAAACAGTGTGGGGTCACGGCGGCGGCAGTATGAGATCAGGCGGGGCCCAAAATTTGATTTTTTTTGGAGGCGGCTAAACAGTATTGGGCCCACAGAGGGGCCCCAAAATGATAAAAGTGTGGGGGGTCCCGACAGCGAAAGCAGAGATGGGGAAATTTGGCCCCAAAGGACATTTGGAGGGGGGAAAAAACCCAAAAATTGGGCCCCAAAAGGTGGCACAATCACACAGTGTGGGGGTCACGACGGGCGGGCAGCATGAAAACAGGCGGGGCCCAAAAATGACTTTTCTGGAGGTGGAAAAAACAGGGGGAAGCCACGATTTGGCACAAGGGGCTGGAGCGGGGGCCCCCCCCCCCCCCCACCCCCCCGGGCCCAGCAGCATAAAGGTCAGGCATTTGGCACTTTGGACACAGTGTGGACGGACCATGGAAAGCAGCCACAGCAGCAGCATGAGGTAGGACAGTGGCACAATGAAAACAGTGGGATGTCACGGCAAACAGCAGCAGCAGCTTGGGGTTTCATAGGGTGGCACAATGACAGGGGGGTTGGTGGGGGGTTGAGGGGGGGGGGCAATACCAGCCCCTGAAAAAAGATGGTGGTAGGAGAGGGAGAAACTGTCAGCAGTTGTGGGGCCATCAGGGGGGGTGGCGGCATCGGGAATTTGTGGTGAGGAACTTTAGTTAAACCCCAAGGGGGGCCCCAAAGGGCATGGTGTGTGGAAATCGGGACAAATCCACGCCTGATTCATTTGAAAAAGGTCAGCGTTCCACTTTTCCCCCGGGGGAAAAGGGGGTTTCCCCTTGGGGTACGGGGCCCCTTTTCCCCCGCACTGAACCCCCCCCCTTGTTTGCCCCCACTACGGGCCCCGGGGGGAAACAGCTTCCCCACTGAAAAATCAAAAAAGTTGGGGCCCCCACATCCGGTTTGGGGGCCCAAATTTAGCCCAGCGGATCTTCTAAAGGGTGGCAGGTCCCTTTTTAAAGGGTGGGCCCAAAACCTTTTGGGTTTCAGGGCTGCTCCAGGCCCTGCTGCTGCTGTTGGCGTCTGCCCCCTCCTAACTAGGCGGGTAAAGGGGAAGTCCCTTCATCAGTGACTCCAGATTTTAAGGTTGTTCGATGGGGTTGGTTTTATGCCCCGCCCCCCCCCACCTTTCCCCCAGCGCCCCCGGCAGTAGTACGTGAGCATGGGGAAAAAACCCCCCGGTCAGACCTGGTAAAGAGGGGGACGTTGGCCCCCACATGGGCAGCAGCCAACTGATTCCCGGAGGTTTTCCCCTTATAGTATTTGAGTTTGTCTTCCCCCTTAATAGCGGGGAAAAAAGGGGGCCCCCTTTTTGGGAGGGGAAAGCGAGGGCCCAAAAAAGGGTGGAAGGAGCCAGAAGTCTTTCCCTTTTCCCGGGAAATGCTGATATTCGGTGTCACTACCCGGGCCAAAAAAGCATGCTGGGGCCATCTGCAAAGGGGACCCCGAGGGGCCCTCCTCCATTTCACTGTATCTGCCCCCGGGGGCTTGGGGGTCATCTGCCCGTTTCCTCATTTCCATCACCTCCCCCAAGCTGCCCTGCTCCCTTATCTTGTTCCCGGGGTAAAAAAACCCATCATTTCACCAGACAATGCTTTCCCCCAAATTTTTCCTCCCCCTCCATTTCTTCCCCCCGGCCAAGGGGCCACGGGATGTACTGCCACTTTCCCGCCCCCTCCCCAGACGATTTTTAAAGCATTTTTTCCAGGAATGAGCGTGGAATGATGTTTTTTCCTCCCGTATTTCCTGGGGGGAATGCCCAAAAAACCGTCGTTTCGAAGGGCCCTCAAAAAAACGGCAGGGGGTCAGGGCTTGAGCTGCCATGGTGCATCAAGTTAACGGGGGTTTACTTCTGTCTCCCCTGGATCTTAAAAAAATCTTTTTTGGGGCCTTTTTCTCTTTTCCCATACAGTGGGTTCCAACATGTGCGGCTGGAATTCCAGCGGGTGGAAACATCGTTTTTCAGAGTGTTTTGGGGGGAGGCCTTTTTCTGGCTGAAACTCGAGGGGGGGTTTGTTCCGGTTTTACGAATGGCAAAGTGCTTGCACATTTTTTCCTGGACATTTTCAGAATGTTTAATTTCAGTAAAAAGATTCGGGAAACCCTTTTCACAAAAAGTTTTGAACACTTTGCGCCTTTGCAGGGGCATGGCCCCCATCCCCCCTGGGTTGCAGCGCAGACCCAATGTCCTTCCCATTGTCCCTTTCCCATGGTTCCGTTTTTGCAGGGGACGGAAAAGAAAGCCCAAATCGTTTTTTTCTTGCTGCATGACGGGAGAAATTCCCCCCCTTTTTGGATTTTCGTTCCCCGGGGCAACCCGGGGTTTTGAACGGGCCGTGGCCCACCACTGTGCCCTCACATGTGGTTGAGGGGAAGCATACTTGTGGAGGCTGAGATGGGGGGGTGGGGTGGAAGGGGGAGGGGGGACTTTGGGCGGGTTTGCAGCAGTTTGACAAGGGGAGGAAAAAGCGGCGTTTTCCTGTCCCAAGTTGTTGGTGTGCCTGGTTTGGAAGCAATTCCCCCAGGGGGCCCTAAAGGCCCATTTTACGGCCCTGACCGTAGTTACAACTCTGGATGTCCGCCGGCCGGAAACCTTGGAACAAAAACCGTTAAGCTTCGGGAGGGACCCATTTTTGTTTCATATTTATGAAGTTTGGTCTCCCTTTTTAAAAAAGAAATTACGGCTTGAAATTTCCCCAATTGGCTCGGCACAAGCTTTTAGTTTTTCAAAAAAGGGGTGCAGGCCCCACCTTTTGGGGAAAGGGGAGGGACGGGCAGTCCCAAAAAAGGGGGGACAGGAGACGGTCAGCGGGTGCACCTTAGGAGGGTTTGGGGGACCCCATATGTTTGTCTCTTTGCAATCGCCTCGCTGAACGATATTTGGGCCCCATAAAGTAGCGAGGGAAAGGAGCTTTCTGGAGGGGAGATGATTTTAAAATAGAAACGCTCTTCTCCCAAGAGGTGGGGGACCCTTTTGACGGGCTGCAATGGCATGCATGCCCTGGGCGCTGGCTGTTGCTGTTGCGCGGCGGCGGGATGGCCCAACCCCCTTTCTGAGCCACGTTTCCCCCAGGCCACCGGGGGTTTGACGCTGCTTTGTGTTGACGCAGGGCCGTGGTCCCAACTTTTAGCCCCCCTGGCCCCGCTTCATTTTCGGGCCTACAGTTTTCTACATTTAACCCATATTCGGCTCCCCCGGGTTTGTCTTAGCAAAGAACTGCCACACCGGAGTATGGATTTTCCCGGGAAACCCGCCCCCGCATGAGTGACTATTGCCGCCGCTGCCTCGCTGGGGCCCCTGTGCTGTACTTTCTTGGCCCTGCAAAAGGGGGTTTTTTTCCCCCCCGTGGCCGGGGGGCCCCCCCGCCCTCAAAATGCTCCCTATTCTGCTAAACTCATGGCCCCCACGCCCCAATTTTGTGGCTGCGCTGCGCCGGGACGGGGCAAGCTGACCCCCTCTTCCCCTTGACGTTTTGAAGCCCTTTTGCTCCCCGGCTCCCAAGTGCTGGTCGGTACATCACTTTCTTTTTGTGTTTCATCGTACTGCGGCCCTCTTTACCGGTTTTGGTTCCCGGGCTAAACCTCCCCAAAACATGACCTCCATCCCTCTCCAAATCTATACTTTGCCCTACTCAAAAAGCAGGCGATTTTGGGCCCCCATTTCTTTGCTCCCAAGTAGCTGCTAAAGGGCCCCCTCAAATTTTTTAAATTCCTCGCTATTTTGTGGCGTGACCCCTGCCCACATAGTAGATTCGGGTGGGGAAAACCGGGATGGGACGGGCGGGTAAAGGACGGGGTGAGGGCCCCTTGACCCGCCCCCGGGGGCCTTCCCAAAAAAAATGGTTGTGTTGGGTTCCCCCCGGACTTTTTGGCTGGGGTTGCCCAGATGTCTCGGGGAAAAGAGGAGGCCTAGTAACCCAAACCCAATAAACCCTTGGGTTGCTGAAAACACAGGGGCCGCTAGATGACAGGGGCCCAGTTTTTGGCCTCAAAAAAGAGTGCCCCCTGCTGGGGACGCCCCTTGCTTTTCTGTAAATTTGGGCCTTTTCCGGTTTGGGGGGTCCCACTGCTGGTGGGGCGGGTTGCAGAGCCTGACCCTCTTGTTGACATACTGTTTGTTCAAAATGTCGACACTGTTTGATGTGGAATCTGTTATGATAAATACCCCCCTGTTTTTGACTCCCAAATAAACCCCAGAAACAAGCTTGGGAAACCCCTTGGATTTTAAATTGCGCTCCACAAAGGGGCCGGGAAAAAATTTATTGTAGGTGTCGTTTAAAAACCTGGGGTGTTTTAAAAATTTTAAAAGCACAAACGGGCTTAATTAACTTCGGAAAAGAATTGGGAAATACGGGGAAAATGTATAATTTTGGCGTTAAATAAAGCGGTTTTTTTTTTGTCGGGGAACACAGCAAAAAAAACGCTTTTTAAACCCCTGGATGTAAATTGGGGCCCAAAAGAATTGGCCGCCAAATAGTAGCTTTGTAGGTGTTAAAATTTGCGTGTTTTCTACGCCACCAAAAGGATACGGGTTTTTTTTTAAAATTTTTTTTTTTTTTAAGGAATTAGGCTACGGGAAAAAAATTTTTATATTTTTGGCGTTGAAAAAGACGGTTTATTTTTGTCAGAAAACCCGGAAAAAAACGTTTTAAATTTAACCCCCGGATTTTTAAAAAATTTCGCCAAAGGGGGGGGGGGGAAATTTTAGCCGCCAAACAGTAGCTGTGTTTTTGGGGGTTACAATTGCGTTTTTTCTAAGCCAACCCCAACAAAAAGATACCCGTTGTAATTAACCTTTGCTTGTGAATTTGGCTACCGGAAAAATTTAATATTTTGGGATTGAAAAAAACGGTTTCTTGGGGTCAGCACAAAAAGCAAAACAACGCTTTAAATTTAACCCCCGGATGGGAAATTTGGAAAAAAGAATTTAGCAGCCAAAAAAAGAAGTGGTATTTTTATTGTAAAAACGCTGTTTTTTAAAAGAATAAAAACAGGAACTGGCTTAAATCCCAAATTGGATATTGAAAGTATATGCAGTGCAGTGGAGCACAATGGATTTCGATTTCCCAAAAAAACCCCCAAAAAAATTTGAAAAGGAAAAATTAAGAGAACTTCTCTGAGACAAGCTGAGACACCCCCCAAAAAATCGCTGTATAAAAATCAATTTTTTCAGTAAGAGCTATCAGCCCGCGGCAGCACCTTCCCCGTTTTAGACAGTGAGAGGGTGTCAGCTCCCGGCCCTTTACGCCCCGGACTTTTTTAGTGCGGTGACGTCACAGTAAACCCGTGGTCTTTTTGATTGGCTTCTTTGCACATTTTCATGCAGGTAAAGCCCTTCTTCCTCCCCGAGTTTTTTTTAGGGGCCCCATGTAGCGCCAAGTGCTCCCCAGCCTTTTTTAAACAAATTTAAAAAACACACTTTTGTTCACCGAAGTTTCCCCCAAAAATTTGACTTCGTTTGAACCCAAATTTTCTGAAATTCTAAACGGGAAATTTCCCCCCCCCTTAAATCGATTCGCCCTTTCTACAAGTAGGGTTTGCAGCAGCAGTATTGGAAAACAAAATTTTTTTAATTTGAAATTTTTTTTTATTGCAAAATTTTCTGCTGATGGTCCATAAGGGCACCTGTAAGGGTTTTTGGCTCATGCTGCATTACAGGATATGGATAGTCAATGTCCATTTCACTAAAATACTGCCTCAAAGACTGCCTTCTTGCGGCACTTGCATCTGTGGGTCATGCAGGTTTGAGGGTCATGCTGCGGTCCAGGACAGGCATAGTCAATGTCAAGTTCAAACTAAATGTGGGTTCAAAGACTCCTTTTTCTGCACTTTTAAATCTGTGGTCAGACAGGTTTAATGGTCATACTGCGGTCCAGGACAGGAAATAGTCAATGTCCAGTTAAACTAAATGGTAGTTCAAAGACTCCTTTTTCGGCACTTTTTTAATCTGGGGTCATGCGGGTTTGGGGCTCATGCTGGGGCCCCAGGACAGGCATAGTCAATGTCAAGTTCAACTATAATGGTGGGTCAAAGACTCCTTTTTCTGGCACTTTTAAATCTGTGGGTCAGAAAGGTTTAATGGTCATACTGCGGTCCAGGACAGGTATAGTCAGTGTCCAGTTCAACTAAAATGGTGGGTCAAAGACTCCTTATTCCAGCATTTTTTAATCTGTGGGTCAAGCGGGTTTGAGGGTCATGTTGCGTTCCAGGACAGGGATAGTAAATGTGCACTTCAAGTAAAATGATGGTTCATATAATACTGCCTTCTGGCACTTTTTAATTTGTGGGTCATGCAGGTTTAAGGGTGGTTTAATCTGTGGTGCAAGACAGGGATAGTGAATAGTCTGTGACTTTTTTGTGACTTTTATAACCTAATTGTCTTGCCTAAGATGTAGCCCTATCCCTGTTAAATGTTGTGGACGTTAATTTTCCCGCTTTCTCTAGCCCTGTTTGGGTGTTAGAATGAAGGTGTTGTTCCTCTCCCCTAGACTTTAATGGTCATCGGGGATAATCTGTTATTGACTATCGGATATCGTCATGATAATTGCCAATATCGACTATCGAATCGATAACGATAGTTGACACAATTGCTCATCACTACTCAGGACATAATTCACAGTGCTATATGACCTCACCAATCACCCCTGTCCAAAAAACCTCTGTAAGATCCACTTTCTGGACCCCCAAATGTCCACTCATAAGCTGTCCATGGGCAAGATCCAAAACAGTCCTCCTAAAGGACTTCGGGACTACCAACTGTCGGAACACTTCATTCCACATTTGTTTACCTGGTAAAGCAAGTCCTGCTCCAAGGCCATGTAGAGAAAAGTCAGTCCGACACCAAGGTCTACCGCCTCCATTAACCACCTTAACATTTTCATTGATGAGCATCGGATCCCTCAATTACTCAGTCTGGAAGTCATCTGTCTGTATTTTAGGTCAGGCGTGATCTGGGCAGTTATCTCTTTAGGCTCTGTCTAGGGTTTGGACTTGTTAAGGTCATCTGCCATAATGGAAAATGGAAATCTGAGGGGCGTATTTGGTGGCACACTGTCTCTCTTTTCTTGGGTTTCCTAACTGGCTCAGGGTATTTTTTTCCTTACACTGGGGTCCCACAACTACCAGAAACATGTGCATTCTCAGGTTCCAGGTCAAAGTTGACCTTTTAGACTTCCCCGGTCAGGAGTGGAGCAAGCAGACGTGCCCTCTTTGCCTTTGGCTATGATTATTGCACAGCAGTCCTTTCAAAGGTAGTTAGGTATGTCTCAGCATCATCATCTCAGTCATTTTCTGTAAGTACTGGCTTACATGGAAGGTCTGGGGTTTTGGTACTGATTAAGCCACGGACCAACTGACGATTTATTACACTAGCTCCTGCAGGACTTGGCAGTTCTTATTGGCAGATTTGTTTCCTGTAATTTCCTGGTTGCCTCCTGTTGAGTCCTGTTTGCCATCTGTTGTTCCCTGTTTGCCACCTGTTGTTCTCTATTGGCCTCCAGTTGAGCCGAAACAGACCGAATTAAGGCCTTCACAACGTCATTCATGTTGGCTGATGTATTAACGTGTTGCCCACATCCTCCTCCACTTGTGATAATTTCAGGGATCACGTTGGGCTAGAACATATATATATACAAAGCACGAGCCCTTGGTTTGGGCCAAAGCGATCCCTGAAATTATCACAAGTGGTGGAGGATGTGAGCATTGCGTTAAGACATCAGCCAACATGGAATGGTTTTAAAAAATTTAAAAATATATAAAAATGTATGTATGATGTAAATAAAGGGTCAAAAAGCACAGAGAACTTCGAACTGCAGGTCATGCAATCTTACTGTAGGTGTAAAAGAAGGTTTAATAGCATCTTTGCTTACTAAATGTCAGAATGATATCTTAGGTCTACCACATGTCGCAATGTCATCTAATGCTTACCTGTCACCAGCAACTGAAATTCAGAATGGCATTTTAGGCCTACTTTACATGAGAATAGAATCTCAGTCTTTGAGAAAGAAACGGCATTCACGTCCCCAATTTTTACAATTCCATAGGATTTTTAATGCATATGTATTATACATTATAAGCACCCTCAATCTCTTTTACTACATCTGTTCCTTGGGATTGTGCTGTTCACTCTTTTTACTTCATTCCAAGAATTGTTTTTCTATTTTTTGTTTCAAGGCAAATGCAATACCAATTACTTAATGCTTCAGTCACAAACTATATTTCCCATGTGCGGCTGTGCCACAGGCTACTACAAAATGTGTACCAGGGCTTTGTCTAATTATTAAAGCAATTACTCACCAACATAATTGAGTTTGGGATTAAATGTACAAAAAAGAAAAAATAGAAACAGAATAGACTCATTATTGTTGTCCTCAATCAAAGTTTCGAAAGGAAAAATCACGTCTAATTCAGTCAGACATGATACTTACATGCTTTCTTAGCATTCTGTTAAGGTGTTACATTCAGTGATGCAGAACAGCAATGACACAAATTCACTGTTCTCCATTAATTAGTTTCATCTGTTTTTAAACAATTATGGTAAACTACTCAAAGTATGAAAGGGGTCACATCTTTTAGGGGCTCCTTGAACATGCACAAAGTTAATATTAATAAGAGAACCCATCAGCTCTCTTAACATGTCTGTTTAATGAAATACACGGATTCCACATAACAATTTTTGGAGCATCTATTTCTTTAAATTCTGCATTGTGCAATTCCTCTGTTGTTCCTCCTGGAAATGTATGAATACACTGCAACAGTTTAAAATTTTTCTTTGTAAAATGGGGTTTTGTCCATGAAAACTCTGCCACTGTTCAATCAGACTAAGGAGGGACAAATCGTATTAACAGTGGTAATGAGAATGCCCAGTTGTCAATGTATTAATATATTTCTAGAAGGAATAAAAGAGGAATGACACAATGCAAAGTTTCAAGTCTGTAATGCAACAATAGGCTTCACCTTTAAAGGGGTATTCCAGTTTGGTAAATTATGTTTTTAAATGGGGCCATAATGAGGAAAAAAGTAGAAAAAAAGCTAAACTCACCTGCCGGTTGCCCACCTCAACCTCTCTGTAATGTCACAGGATCTGTTCCTTTGTAATTTCTTGACACACAGAAGATGCTATTATTCTAGTCAATGACAATGGATAGTGATTATTTTCTGTGAGTCAGTATGAGATGATGAAAGTGCAGAGAAGCGGATCCTGAGATACTTCCAAGAGTTGATTATCACTTTTTTTTCTTCTTTTCCACATCCCAGCTCCATTTAAGCATATGTTAATCAAACTGGAATTCCCTTTTAATGGGTTTCGACCCAAAGGAATTTAACACACCACAAAACGTGTTAAACTTATGAAACTTTACACCGAAGTAGATATGTTTTCCTCTAGCATGAAAATGAAATGAGCAAAGTAAGCCATTTTATCCTAAGACCGAGTGCCAAGTGATTTAACTCAAACTGTCAAAAGAGTAGAAAAAACCCCTTAAAAAGAAATGAAGATAAATCAAAAAAAAAAAAAACTTTAAGGGAAAAAATTATGATTTTTAAAAACCAAGCAAGGGTGTGGGACAAAATCTGCAATTAATTTTTTTAAACCCAAACCCGTCCTTTTTGCTTAAAGGGCTTGTCCAGGACTTTCAGCTGATGGACAAAAGTTCATGTAGGGTTGAACCTGTAACCTTAAAAGGCAGTGTAACCTGTTCAAGTGAACATGGGTGCATACCAGGAATAGCCTCATTGGTATTCATGTTATTGGGCCTGGAAAAACAATGAAGAGACCAATCCTGTGGTACTTCTACTCGGTTGATTGTAGAGGTCCTGGACATAGGTACATGAATGGTTAAAGGAATTTCATTCAATTGAAGGTCCTAGAGAGCACCCTTTATCTAGCATAATGCTTAAGAACAATTTTATCATTCTAAACTTTTAATAGAAAAAGAATAATGCTTGCACACTCTTCTCATAAGTTTAACATTATTTTTTGTTTAAAAAACTCTGACACATTGGGTTTTGGAAAAACCCCCAAAAATCCTTAATATACCTTTATGGCTTAGAAAGATTTTCTTTTCTTATACAGAGCTCCAAAATACCTGCATAGACAAACATTTAACCCCCTAGCTGCCTGTGTCAGCACCTCCAATGTGCCTGGTCTTGCTGGGGAAGCTAGTGGTTTTTGGGTTTAGTAAAAACCCCAGGGTCTGACCTTGTATTTATCCCGTTCGCTGCAGTGCAGCTAATACAGGCTGACTTTTTGGAACAGCTGTAACATTGGGTAGAGGCCTTCTAAGTTTCCCGGCCCAAAATTTACCAGGTCTTAGAGGCCTATTTAAAACCTTTGCTTTTAACACCCTGGGTGTAATTGGCTAGTTGGGAGCAACACGTGAACTGATGAGGAGACTCTGAATCCCAGGCTTGTGGACAGCCACTACAGACAGAGTCTTGTGTGACTAATTGTTTTGTGGCGGGGAAAAGCCCCCGAAACTAGTAGAGAGGGACTTTCTGTTGGTTTAGCTAGTTTTGTTTTTTTTTTTTTGTGCTTAAAACCCCTTTGGAAAATAACTGGCGGGCCATTTTAAAATACAGGCCCCGTGTCTGTTGCCAATCTTTACCTAAACAATGATTCACAGCCAAAAATGACCCCTCGGACTGCCAGATGGGAGGGGGAACATGATGATTTCCTGCAGTGGGAAAGTTGGGGCGTGAAAAAAAAGTTAAATTATGCAATTTTTTTTGCTATTCATTTTTAAGGGTTTCTGTTTTATTAAAAGACATGCACATATTCTGCAAATGCCATATTATGGCTTAGATACTAATGACTTTTTTTCATTTGGTCAGGCCCATTAGAGTCCCCCATTGGGGTTTCACACACATGAATTCATGTCCTCAGACCTCCCAATTCACCCTACATTACCATACTACACAGATAAAAATTTTTTTGGGCACAACTATTTTTCAGATCCACAAGGAAACTGTCCCCGATTATTTTAAAAGAAACCCCCAGATCGCAACAACTTGCTTCATTACTCTATAATCATCCCAAATACAAAGAAATCCCCTCCTCGTTCACAGTTTA
>JAODAL010072337.1:0-15154 GCA_025379985.1 Phyllomedusa bahiana
CGAGCGCTCCTGCTCCGCAGGGCCCCGGGGGGACCGAGACGGCGGCTTTTTGAGATCCCGGACAGGCAGCGTGGTATCAGCTCGTGGCCCTGATGAGTCACCCCCCCCGTGCCAAGAAGAAGATAGGGGAAGCGAGAGGCGGGGATCCAGGTAAGTGTTGTTTGTTTTTTTTTTTTGATAATTTTCCCACAGCCCCCTTTTCCTGCCCCCATACCTGCCTAAGCTCCTATACCTGCCCTAACCCGCCCACACTGCCAAACCCCTACACTGCCATACCGCCTAACCGCCCACATGCTATACCGGGCCCCAGCCGGCCCCTATACCTCCTACAAACCGGCCCCATACCGCCCTATACCTGCCTACAGCCGGCCCCATACCCTCCTCAGCCCTGCCCATACCTGCGTATGGGGCCTATACCCGCCATAAAGACAAAAACCCGAAAGTAAGACATAGGGCTTTTGGGGGTAAAAGAATGTAAGACCTTTTTTACTTTTGGGGAAACCGGTACAAAATAAATATTTAAATAAATAATTATATAATATTTAAATTTTTAAATATAATAAATAATATAATTGTCGGGTTTTAATAATGGGGTGGAGGGGGATATTGTATGTGGGGGGGTGAATATTGTATGTGGGGGGGGGGGGGGTTTTGGGAGGGGGGGGGAGGGGGGTATTGTATGTGGGTGGAGGGGGATATTGTATGGGGTAGAGGGGGTATTGTATGTGGGTGGAGGGGGTATTGTATGTGGGGGGAGGGGGATATTTAATGTGGGAGGGGGTATTGATTTTAGGGGGGTTTTTATGTTAAGGGGAAAATTTATTTAAAATATTTATTGTTGAAAATATTTATTGGGTAATTAAAATTTAAAATATTTATTTCTTAATATTTATCTTTAGGGGGTTTTTTTCTAGGGGGAAATTTTGGGGGGGGGGGGGAATATTTTTTGTGGGATTAATATTGTATTTTTTAAATAAAATTTATGTCTTTTAATTTTAAATTTCCCTTACAATACCAACCCAAACCCCAACCCAACCCAACCACCCCCCAACCAACCCCACCCCCAACCCAAACCCACCCCCAACCCACACCCCCAACCCCAAAACCCTACCCCCCCCACCCAACCCACCCAACCCCACCTTTTCCCCCCAACCCAACCCACCCCCAAAACCCAACCTTAACCACTAACCCTAACCCACCCAACCCTCCCACCAACCCTATTAGATAACTATCTATATAGATATATATATCTATTTTTTAAAAATAAATATATTATTTTAAAGATATATCTAAGAAAGAAAAATCCAGCGCCTATTTCAAAAAAAAATAACGGGTAATTATAAATTTTAACTATTTAAAAATAATAGATAGATAAAGATAGATAGATAGAAGATAGATCTATTTTAAAACTATATATATTTATATGATAGATAATAGTGATAATAATAGATAGTATCTAGATATATATATAAAATAATCTAGATTCATATAAAAAGATATCTATCATCTATCATATATATATATATTTAAATAATATTAATTTTCTATATAAATAATATATTATATTTATATCTCTATAGATATACTATGTATCTAACTATTATATATATATTATATATTATATATAAAATCCCTGTTTCCCCATGTAAGGCACCCCCGATAGTAAGAGTAGCGGGGGGTTTTTTGGGGTCGACTAATGTAAGACGTACCCCCAAAGTAAGACTAGTAAAAACGTTGTCTGCGCTGGGCGCTTGATGCCCGGCGCCCACGGGACGTTCAGCTATATCGGGTCCCAGGGAGCGCAATAGCTGAATCCGAGTACAGCGCACAGTGCCCGGGGGTGCGCTGGCCCGGACTGTCCGCGATTCCTTTACCCATTTGCGACCCTCCGGAGCGCATAAAAGTGAAGGGTACCACTGCGGGGGACGAGCTGCGCTCCGTGCTCCGCAGTGGCTCCGGGCGACCCCCAGACTGGCGGCTGTCCTGAGATCCCGGCACGGCACGTGTTCCCCCACGCCGTGCCGGCCCCGATAGTCACCCCGCCTGTGCCAAGAAAAGTAGAGCAAGCGGGGGGCCGGGGCCAGGTAAGTGATTTTTTTTTTTTTTTATTTTGATAATTTTCCTACAGCCTGCCATACCTCCCCATACCCGCCTACAGCTCCTTTTCATCCTATACCCGCCTACGCTGCCTTTACCTGCCTACGCGCCTATACCTGCCCCATACCTGCTACAGCTGCCTATACCGCCCTAACCTGCCTCAGCTGCCCTTTCCTCCACGCCGGCCGTAACCCCTACAGCCGGCCCTATACCTGCCTACAGCTGCCTATAACCCGCTACAGCTGCCTATACCTGCCCTATACCTGCCTACAGCCGCCCTAAAACCCTGCCTACAGCCTGCCCTGTACCTGCGTATGGGGCCATATCCCTGCCAATATCCGACATCCCCCGATAGTGAGACATATTTGGGGAAACTTTTGGGGTAAAAAAATGTAAGACGCTGTCTTACTTTGGGGGAAAACACGGTACATAAATATATAAAATAATATATAATATTTTATATATAATATATATATAAATATATATAATTGTCGGATTATTAATAAAGGGGAGAGTTTCTTTCATCCAGGCACTAATGAAAAATTTACCATCAATTCTTATTATACTTGTCACTCTTCTTGGATAGTGTATGTATTATGGTGCCCATGTAAACTCATCTAAGTGGGTGAAACCACTTGTGATCTAAAGACTAGACTTAATAACCATCGCCATACGATTAGAAAAAAACGCTTAGATTTGCCTGTATCTAAACACTTTACAGAGGCCAGTCATTCTGAATGGGAACTTAAATGCATGGTGTTAGATGATGTAGCTCCCCTGAAGAGAGGAGGTGATAGGATTACAGCATTAAAGAAAAAATAATTAAAATGGATCTTTACATTAAATGCGCTGAGACCCAATGGACTGAATGTTGATTTTAAGATCTCCCAGAAAATGTTCAGGTAGTTTGCCCTATCTTTAGAGGTTCCCTTTACTCCGATTCAGTTTAGGTGAATGTGCTTATATTATTATTATTTTTTTATTTATTTTGTTCTTTCTTTTCTCTTTTTTAGATACGTGGATGGGGATAGGACGCATCACCTCCATTTTTGTATTGATTGATTTTATTTTTTACTTATATTTTTTTAAGAAAATTTATTTTTTTATTTTAATTTTTCAATAAAAAATAATTTTCGGTTAGTTGATCTGTTTGTTCGTGTCCGGTTGTTCTGTCACTTGGGCTGTGAGAGTAGTACACTTCTTCTCTAGGGATAACTTATGTGCTTTAGGTACTATCTCAATTTAGCTGGCAAAGTTATATACTTACATTGAGCCCTTAGTATACATTGTTAAGGTGTGGAGTCACCTATTGTAAGGGAGAAGTGTGCAAGATGTGAGAGTTCCATTCCTTGTCATGCACTTGATGGGTTTGGTACTATGCTCACTGCGGTTCACTTAAATTGCTCATCATATATGGGTTAATTTTGGTGTTCTATACACTTTCTCCCTTTTTATAGTATTTTGTATGCCTTGGCTCTTGTAATATTTTATTACATAACATTCTATAATATCGCCATAGTTTATGTATTTTCTGCCGGCTTTTGATATAGATAGCATACTCCTTTATTAAAGTTGGCTTATATGCTCTTGGTTAAGCCATTGCGCAAGCCCGAAAGTGGGTTTTAACATCCAGGTGCGCTCAGTATTGGTTTTCCCTTCAGCAAAATGTCCGCCGTCTCTTTTATCATTAGTGCGCATGCGAGAGTATTTCCTTTGAGACAGAGTGTCTTCCCAGCAGCCTGTGACATATGTTCTTCCGGACATGCGCATTACAGCGCACAGAACGCCGAGTTCAGGATCATCTCATGTGAGCATTATGGTTTTGATTCTATACATATTCATATAATTTGGTGATATGAGGAGTTTGGATCCGCCCCCATACCACTATGAATGTATATTAAGTAGTATAAGATGCATCAACTATTATTGTATTTGTTCAAAAGGATTTTATTAATGTATTGCACTCTTTTCACTTATGTATTTTTTATCATAAACACTTAGCATGATCACTATTGATATTTTAATCACTGTATATTTAAATGAAAGATTTGTATATTTTATCACAATTTTACACTTTAATTAGTAATTTGCATATTCATGATAACACCCCTTTATATACTTGGGACTTTCACCTTGTAATTGCTTGAAGAAGGCTCTTGTAGCCCAAATGTCCTTATTGGACATGTTGAAATAAAGTCTTTTGCATTTTTTGAAAGAGGAGTGCTGCGGTCTTCCTTGGATATCTATCTATCTATCTATCTATCTATCTATCTATCTATATATATTAATATATTATATATAGATAGATATATAATATATATATATATATATATATATATATATATATATTGAAAAAAAATGTGTTGTTTATTCCCACATAATCATGATTGATTATGTGGAATAAACAACACATTTTTTTTTCACTATTGCCATGTGAGTACTGCGATTTTTCTATTTTTATATTGATTGTGGAGTCTTTTGGCCGGACTTGTCTTTCGCTTGCACCCTGCTTTTATTCAATATTGGATGTGCTGCTTTTTTCTCTTTTTCTATATATATATTATATATAGATATATATCTATCTTATATTATCTATCTATCTATCTATCTATCTATCTATCTATCTATCTATATATATATTATATTTATTTTTATATAATATATCTATATAGATAGATATATATATATATATATATATTATATAATATATATATAAATATATATATATAATTTATATATATATATCTATCTATAAAGATATATCTAGAGAAAGAAAAATCCAGCAGCACTATCTTCTAAAAAGAAAATAAGCGGGGTGCCAGCAAACAGACAAGTCCGGCTCAAGAGCTTCACCATCCATAAATTCCAAAAAATGTTGCAGCACTCAGCAGGTAACGGTGAAAAAATCAAGTGTTTATTTCAACATGTTACCTGCTGAGTGCTGCAACATTTTTTTGGAATTTATATATCTATCTATATATTACGTGACACGAAACAGGTTATCATGACTTTGGAAAAATTAGACTGGCGTGGTAATTTTACATGGCTTACATGTGATGTCACGGCCCTATACCCGTCTATACCACATGATTTGGCCCTAGTCTCGTTACACAAATTTTTGGACAAATTCAGTCACTAAAATTCTCATCTAAAGGAATTTATAGTTATGGTAGTCGATTTCCTATTGACCCATAACTTTTTTTCCTTTAACAGTCAATTTTTCTTACAACTTAGGGGAGCTTTGATGGGAGCTAAGTTCTCTCCCTCCCTAGCTAACATCTATATGGGCATGTGGGAAGAGCTGTTTTTGTTATCCGATTCTAACATCTTTACCTCCCATATCAGGTGGTACGGTCGCTATTTAGACGACCTCCTCCTGATATGGGAGGGACCATTAGAAAATATCCCTGGATTCATTAGTTATATTAATAAAAATCATATGAATCTTAAATTTACACATCAAATAGGGAAAACTAATATAGATTTTTTAGACATCACCTTGGAGGGATTACCTTATCAAAAAATCTGTGTAAAACCTTACAGTAAACCCTCCTCGCAAAATTCCTTACTTAGTGCTTCATCAAGCCATCCGGGACACATAATTAAAAATATCCCCACCGGGGAACTAATACGTACAAAAAGGAACTGCAGTAAACCACAGGAATTTAAAGTACATGAAGAGGTGGTACTTAATAAATTAAGATCACGAGGTTACTCTGAAAAAAAATACTAAGTGAGAGCAGAAATAAGGTAGAAAAAATCCCAAGAATGCAATTATTAACGGATACAAAACAAAATAAAACCTACCAAGAAAAACCCTTTGAGGGCATTACATTCAGTACTACATACTCCCCACAATATGACCACATTGTTGGAATTATTAAAAAATATCTGACAATACTCTATGCGGATCATCAACTGAGAGAGATAGTCTAAAAGGGGGTTAGATTTGTGCCCAGAAGAGCTCCAAACTTAGGGTCAAATATATCTCCAAGCTTATATAATAATGCCGATAAAAAAGAAGAAAAAATCTGGTTACACTGCAAAGGCTCTTATCGATGTGGACATTCCACCTGTTTAACTTGTGGATATATGGAAACAAGTGATATTTTCAGATCCTTTGTTAACAATAAGGAATACAAAGTTCAGCAGTACATAAATTGTAACAGCAAATATGTGGTGTATCTGATTTCGTGCAACATCTGCCGTTTACAATACGTTGGATGCACCACTAGATCCTTAAAAACGAGAATTAGACAACATATTTCCGATGCCCGCAAAGATGTATGGCGACACAATATGTCTGCGGTTTCAAAACACTGTCTCGACACGTACGCCGGCGATACCAGGTCCCTTAGCTTCAAAGGCATCGAGAGAGTATTTCCATCAGAGAGGGGGGGGTAATTTGAGAGATAAACTTTTAAATACTGAGTAGTGTTGAGCAATTATTATCGACAAAGTTGAAATCGGCACAGTTTTTATGTTGATCGAAATTTTTAGATCATGCGATAATTTAGGTTAAAATCTGTGCATCATCTATTAAGATCGCGCCATTTTCCACGCCTCCTGTCATTTTGGCGGCCAGCAAATCAGCTTACAGAATAGAGCAGGGTGAGATGTGTGTGCGACGTCATGACTGTGATGTGTATGGTTGCGATTGGCTGGAGAAATCACATGACCTCGTTTTACATAGAACAGCCCTTCCTGTTCAGCCTCAGTGTCTCTCCGCGTCTCATAGCAGTAGGACGTGCGCTCTGCCTGTGTCCAACCAGCTCAGCGAAATTATTCTATTTCTTCACAGAGAAAGCTCTACTGTTAGCTGTGATCCTTACAACTTAGTTAGATTAGAGATTGGAAGATTTTATGTAGTTAGGTAGAGAATTTTAAAGGAGCATCTACCGCTGTAAAGTCACGAGGGGGCCCCCCTGCGGGCGAACACAGACAAGCTCTATAAAGAATACTGGATAAAGTTCACCAAGACTTAGGGCCACATGTATGATTGGGCTTTTCGCCCGTTTTCTGGCGTATACTGCTCCTCCCAGCCCGAATCCCCCTGTCGGACGCGGGGATTCAGTATTAGGCGCAGTGTTCGCCACTTTCACTGCGCCCCGCATGAAGGGGCGGGCAAGGGGCGCGGTGTAGGCGCGGGTAGGTTTTCCGGGGGCGGGACGCGGCGCGCTCGTATACTCCGAAGCATGTACGATGGCGAGTCGGCAAAGCGAGGCGCAGTGCAGCGCCCGGCAGCTCTGACAGGCAGACCAGGTTTTTTTTGGTCTAAATGCTCCAACAGAAGCAAAGTGAAGCAGGATCGGAACATGCGAGGAAGCAGATAGAAGATCGCGACAGAAATCTCAGCGCTCCGCTCCGTGCAGCAGGAGTCTGATTCAGAAAAAATCGCCTGTATAAAGGCGGAAAACAGTGTCAGAAAAGAGCTGAACGTAAAAAATAACAATAATAAAAAAAAAATCACTTTCCTAAACTGTAGAACGGCACAATATCAAGAATTATGATATTGGAAATTGCCGGGAAATACAGTAATTCAAATTCTGAAACCTATTCTCTTTGGGTCGGCATAAAACAACCAATCAGAATAGAGCGACAGTGACCATTAAAATCTATGGGGAAGGCTTGACCAATCAGAATCCAGGGCGGGATATTCAAAATACAGTAAAAAGACAGAAAAAAAGCTGATTGGCTGAGCTACGGGGGCTTGGCTAGCTCGCCAATCAGAATAGAGCGACAAAGACCCATTCTAGTCTATGAGAAGTTTAGACCAATCAAATCCACGGCGGGATAGCCGAGATTGCATTGCGCCCATCTCTCCATAGACTATAAGGGGAGAATAGCTCGCGCCTGATTGGCTGGGATAGCCAAGCACCCGCTAGCTCAGCCAATCAGCTCTTTTCTGTCTTTTTACTGTATTTTGAATTATCCCCGGGGATTCTAAATTGGTCTAAAACTTCTCCATAGACTAGAAGGGGTCTTTGTTGCTCCTATTCTGATTGGTCAATATTTCTCCATAGGCTAAATGGTCTCTGTCGCTCCTATTCTGATTGACTGAGCTAGCCAAGTCCCCGGTAGCTTAACCAATCACCCTCTTTTCAGCATTTTTACTGTATTTTGAACTATCCCTCTGTGGATTCTGATTGGTCTAAACGTCCCCAGAGGTTTTAAGGGTTCACTGTCGGTCCTATTCTGATTGGCCGGTTTATGCCGACCAATCAGAATAGCTTTCTGAATTTGAATTACTGAAATTTTCCCCCGCAATTTCCAATATCCTAATTCTTGAATTAGGATATTGGAAAGTGATTTTTTTTAATGTATTTTTTATTTTTTAGGTTTCAGCTCTTTTCCTGAGAATGTTTTCCGCCTTTATAAAGGCGATTTTTGATTCATACTCCGCACAAACATCTGGAATGATTTCTCGCTGTTCCAGCCTGTCTCGCATCGGAACTGTTTTTCGGCGCACCCCCCGCACAGCGCCTAAGTCCCGCACTGCGCCCATGTCCCCCGCACTGTGCCCCACACAGACTGGCGAGGCGCAGGGAACTTTTCCCCGCATGTATGAGTGCGCTACCTCCGGCGGCGAATCATAGGCGCAGCGCCACACTGTGCCTCTGTCCCCGCACTGCGCCTCACACACTGGCCAGGGCGGCGGACTTTTCCCCGCTGTATAAAGTGCACTACCTCCGGCGCCGAATCCTGGGCGCAGCCTGCACTGTGCCCGGACCCGCACGGGCGCCTAAAACACACGCGAGGCGCGGCGGACTCTACATGCTATGTATGCGCGCGCCCCGGCCCCGACATAAATCAGGCGCAGATTCCGCCGTACAACTGTCAGAAAGGTGCGAACCGACCCGTCGGGATTCATACATGTGGCCCTTAGTGTAGACATTGCAAATGCAAAAAGCTTTATTTTCACAGTTTTTCTATTGAAATATTTCCTGGATATTGGGGAGCCTGAACTTATATTAGGATACACATCTTTTCTATAACTGCAGGGCTCTTTGTTAGGTGCAAAACTCCACTTTAATTATCAGTATACATTTCAGATAGGTGTTCATTTTTAATTTTGGCCCATTCCACCTTTGTTGATATATCCACCTTGCAGTTAAATTAGAATCCAGCAATTTTGTAGTCAGCACAGGTTGATACGTCCCAAAAATACCTTGTATTATCCGAATAAATTTCAGATACGTGTTTTTTTACTTTGGCGCACTACAGCTTTGTTCATTGAGGCACCTTGCAAATTAAAAGTGAATACTGCAATTTTGTAGTCACCACAGGTGAATTGAAAGGTGCCAAAAAATACCTTTTATTATCCGAATACATTACAGATACATGTTTTTTTTACTTTGGCGCACTACAGCTTTGTCATTGAGGCACCTTGCACTTAAATGTGAATACAGCAATTTTGTAGTCCCCCACAGGTGAATTGAAAGGTGCCAAAAATACCTTGTATTATCCCAATACATTCAGATACGTGTTTTTTTCACTTTGGCGCAGGCCAGCTTTGTTGATAGATCTACTTTGCAGTTAAATTTGAATACAGCAATTTTGTAGTCGCCACAGGTGAATTGATAGGTGCCAAAAATACCTTTTATTATCCGAATACATTACAGATACGTGTTTTTTCACTTTGGCGCACTACAGCTTTGTTCATTGAGGCACCTTGCACTTAAATGTGAATACAGCAATTTTGTAGTCACCACAGGTGAATTGAAAGGTGCCAAAAATACCTTGTATTATCCGAACACATTACAGATATGTGTTATTTGACTTTGGCGCACTACAGCTTTGTTCATTGAGGCACCTTGCACTTAAATGTGAATACAGCAATTTTGTAGTCACCACAGGTGAATTGAAAGGTGCCAAAAATACCTTGTATTATCCGAATACATTTCAGATACGTGTTTTTTGACATTGGCGCACTACAGCTTTGTTCATTGAGGCACCTTGCACTAAATGTGGGAAAACAGCAATTTTGTAGTCACCACAGTGGGAAATTTAAAGGTGCCAAAAATACCTAGTGTATCCGAATACATTACAGATACGTGTTTTTTGTCTTTGGCGCACTACAGCTTTGTTCATTGAGGCACCTTGCCTTAAATGTGAATACAGCAATTTTGTAGTCACCACAGGTGAATTGAAAGGTGCCAAAAATAACCTTGTATTATCCGAATACATTTTAGATACGGGTTTTTCACTTGGCGCCCGGCCAGCTTTGTTGATAGATCTACTTTGCAGTTAAATTTTAATACAGCAATTTTTAGTCCCACAGGTGAATTGATGGTGCCAAAAAATACCTTTATTATCCGAATACATTACAGATTGTTTTTTTTCACTTTGGCGCACTACAGCTTTGTTCATTGAGGCACCTTGCACTTAAATGTGAGTACAGCAATTTTGTAGTCACCACAGGTGAATTGAATGGTGCCAAAAATACCTTGTATTATCCGAATACATTTCAGATACGTGTTTTTTGTCTTTGGCGCACTACAGCTTTGTTCATTGAGGCACCTTGCACTTAAATGTGGATACAGCAATTTTGTTAGTCACCACAGGGGAATTGAAAGGGGGCAAAAATCCTTGTATTATCCGAATACATTTTAGATACGTGTTTTTTCAGTTTGGCGCAGGCCAGCTTTGTTGGTAGTTCTACTTTGCGGTTAAATTGAATACAGCAATTTTGTATCGCCACAGGGAATTTGATAGGTGCCAAAAAATACCTTTAATTATCCGAATACATTACATATACGTGTTTTTTCCACTTTGGCGCAGGCCAGCTTTGTTGAAATCTACTTTGCAGTTAAATTGAATACAACAATTTTTGTTTTGATTTGAGGGATTTGAAATAGCTGTGATTTGCCGTCTTTTAATAAGAGACTTCCCAAAACCTTCCATACCTTCTCAAATTTTTATATTTCTGAACATGGAGCGAAATGCAGGTGGTAAGCGAGCAAAGAGGGGGTAAAGGGCACGGAGGTAAGGTACGAGAGAAGGGGCTCTTCCATGCTGGCGACAACACCATGCCAGCGGATCGTCGTTTTAGGACCGTCGGGCCCGTCATCGCTGGTCAGGGCCCTGTGAATCTCATAACGAACAGCGTCGCCAATCTGTCCTTCAGTGGTTAATGCACCTGCATCCAGCAGTCTTACCTCCTCGACCATGCGATAATTAAGGTTAAAATCTGTGCATCATCTATTAAGATCGCGCCTTTTTCGGCGCTTCCTGTAATTTTGGCGGCCAGCAAATCAGATTACAGAATAGAGCAGGGTGAGATGTGTGTGCGACGTCTGACTGGATGTGTAATGGTTTTCGATTGGCTGGAAAAATCACATGTCCTCGTTTTACATAAAACACGTTTCCTGTTCAGCCTCAGTGTCCTCTCACGTCTCATAGGGCTAGGACCTGCGCTCTGCCGTGGCCAAACAGCTCAGCGAAATTAGTCTTTTTTCTGCACAGAGAAACCTCTACTATTAGCTGTGATCCTTTCCCAAATTTTTTATATTAGAGATTTGAAGATTTTATGTAGTTAGCTAAAGAATTTTAAAGCACATCTACCGCTGTAAATTCACGGCGGTGGGAGCAGGGGGGGGGGGGGGGGGGGCCGCGGGGGAACACATACAAAACTCTATATATAAAAAAAACACTGGATAAAGTTTCACCAAGACTTACTGTAACATTTTAGTGGAATATCTTTATTATTGACAGTTTCTATTGAAATATTTCCTGGAATTGGGCAGCCTGAACTTATATTGGATACACATAATTTCTAGTAACTGCAGGCTCCTTTGTTAGGTTCAAATCTCCACTTTTAAATTATCAGTATACATTTCAGATAGATGTTCAATTTCAATTTACCCATTATAAACCCGTGACTGTTGAAAATATCCACCTTGCTTAAATTACAATCCAGCAATCTTGTAGTCAGCACAGGTTGTTTGTTACCCAAAAATACCGTGTATCATACGAAAAAATAACAGTTACGTGTTTTTTTTTACTTTTGCGCACCCACATTTTTCATTGACGCAGCATCCCACGTAAATCTTAAAACAGCAATTCATATTCACCACAGGGGAATTGAAAGGTGCAAAAAATACCGTTTATTATACCAAAACATAACAGTTACTGTTTTTTTGACTTTTGGGGCACCCAGCATTTTTCATTGACGCAGCATCCACGTAAATCTTAAAACAGCAATTCTATATTCACCACAGGTGAATTGAAAGGTGCAAAAAATACCGTTTATGATACCAAAACATAACAGTTACGTGTTTTTTTACTTTTGCGCACCCAGCATTGTTCATTGACGCAGCATCCACGTAAATCTTAAAAAAGCAATTCTATATTCACCACAGTTTAATTGAAAGGGGCAAAAAATACCGTTTATTTTAAACCCAAAACATAACAGTTACTGTTTTTTGACTTTGCACACCCAGCATTGTTCATTGACGCAGCATCCACGTAAATCTTAAAATAGCAATTCTATATTCACCACAGGGGAATTGAAAGGTGCAAAAAATACCGTTTATTATACCAAAACATAACAGTTATGTGTTTTTACTTTTGCACACCCAGCATTGTTCATTGACGCAGCATCCACGTAAATCTTAAAACAGCAATTCTATATTCACCACAGGTGAATTGAAAGGTGCAAAAAATACCGTTTTTTTTAAGTAAACATAACAGTTTCGTTTTTTTTTGGCTTTTGCGCACCCAGCATTGTTCATTGACGCAGCATCCACGTAAAACTTAAAACAGCAATTCTATATTCACCACAGGGGAATTGAAAGGTGCAAAAAATACCGATTAAGATACCAAAAAATAACAGTTACGTGTTTTTTTACTTTTGCGCAAACCCCGCTTGTTTTATTGACGCAGCATCCCCCGTAAATCTTAAAACAGCAATTCTATATTCACCACAGGTGAATTGAAAGGTGCAAAAAATACCGTTTATTATACCAAAACATAAACAGTTATGTGTTTTTTGACTTTTGCACACCCAGCATTGTTCATTGACGCAGCATCCACGTAAATCTTAAAACAGCAATTCTATATTCACTACAGGTGAATTGAAAGGTGCAAAAAATACCGTTTATTATACCAAAACATAACAGTTACGTGTTTTTTGACTTTTGCGCACCCAGCATTGTTCATTGACCCCAGCATCTACGTAAATCTAAAAAAAAGCAATTCTATATTCACCACAGGGGAATTGAAAGGTGCAAAAAATACCGTTTATTATACCAAAACAAACAGTTACGTGTTTTTTGACTTTTGCACACCCAGTATTGTCATTGACGCAGCATCCCCCGTAAATCTTAAAACAGCAATTCTATATTCACCACAAGGGAATTGAAAGGGGCAAAAAATACCGTTATTATACCAAAAACATAACAGTTACGTGTTTTTGACTTTTGCACACCCAGCATTGTTCATTGACACAGCACCACGTAAATCTTAAAACAGCAATTCAATTCACCACAGTGAATTGAAAGGTGCAAAAAATACCGTTTATTAAACCAAAAAATAACATTATGTGTTTTTTTGACTTTTTCACACCCAGCATTGGTTCATTGACGCAGCATCCACGTAAATCTTAAAACAGCAATTCTATATTCACTACAGGTGAATTGAAAGGTGCAAAAAATACCGTTTATTATACCAAAACATAAAAAGTTACGTTTTTTGACTTTTGCGCACCCAGCATTGTTCATTGACGCAGCATCCACGTAAATCTAAAAACAGCAATCTATAATTTACCACAGGGGAATTGAAAGGTGCAAAAAATACCGTTTTTTTATACCAAAACATAACAGTTTACTGTTTTTTGACTTTTGCACACCCCCGTATTGTTCATTGAAAGCAGCATCCCCCGTAAATCTTAAAAAAGCAATTCTATATTCACCACAGGTGAATTGAAAGGTGCAAAAAATACCTTTATTATACCAAAACATAACAGTTACGTGTTTTTTGACTTTTGCACAACCAGCATTGTTCATTGACGCAGCCATCCCCGTAAATCTTAAAACAGCAATTCTATATTCACCACAGGTGAATTGAAAGGTGCAAAAAAAACCGAGTATAATACAAAAACAAAACAAGTACGTGTTTTTTGGAATTTGCACACCCAGCATTGTTCATTGACGCAGCATCAACGTAAATCTTAAAAAAGCAATTCTATAAACACAACAGGGGAATTGAAAGGTGCAAAAAATACCGTTTATTATACCAAAACATAACAGTTTTCGTGTTTTTTGACTTTTGCGCACCCAGCCCTTGTTTATTGAACCCGCATCCACGTAAATCTAAAAACACAATTCTATCTTCACCACAGGGGAATGAAAGGTGCAAAAAATACCGTTTATTATACCAAAACATAACAGTTACGTGTTTTTTGACTTTTGCACACCCCACATTGTTCATTGACGCAGCATCCATGTAATTCTTAAAACAGCAATTCTATATTCACCACAGGTGAATTGAAAGGTGCAAAAAATAAACCGTTTATTATACCAAAACATAACAGTTACGTGTTTTTTGACTTTTACACACCCAGCATTGTTCATTGACGCAGCAACCCCGAAATCTTTAAAACAGCAATTCTATATTTACTACAGGTGAATTGAAAGGTGCAAAAATACCGTTTATTATACCAAAACATAACATTACGTGTTTTTTGGGCTTTTCCAACCCAGCATTGTTCATTGACGCAGCATCCACGTAAATCTTAAAAAAGCAATTCTATATTCCCCCATAGGTGAATTGAAAGGTGCAAAAAATACGTTTATTATACCAAAACATAACAGATACGTGTTTTTTTGGACTTTTGCCCAGTCCAGATTTGTTGATAGAACCTTGCAGTTAAATTTGAATCCAGCAATTTTGTTTTGATTAAAAGGGATTTGAGAATAGCTGTGATTTGCCATCTTTTAATAAGAGACTTTCCAAAACTATTCCAACCTTCTCAAAATTTTTATATTTCTGAACATGGACGAAATGCAGGTGGGAAGCGAGGAAAAAAGGGGGTAGCACATGGAGGAGAGGTAAAAAT
>JAODAL010072338.1:0-15154 GCA_025379985.1 Phyllomedusa bahiana
CACCTCAGGGGATGAACCTCACCTGGTGGAACGAACCCCCCCATCACAATCCCCAGGAGGAAAAACCCATCTGGGGACCATCCCTCTCTCCCACAAAAACACCTCAGGGGGGATGAAACCCACCCCGGTGGAGATCCCCCCATCAAAAAATCCCCAGAGGAGACCTCACCTGGGGGAAAAGAAACCCCCCCTCTACCAAACACCTCAAAAAGTAAAACCTCAACCCGGGAAAAATCCCTCTCATCCACAATCACCTCAAAGGATTAAACCCCACCTGTTTGGGCCCCCCCTCATCTACAAACACCCCCAAATTTATAAACCCACCGGTTTAAAACCCCCCCAAATAATCGCCCAGGAAAGGGTGACCTCAACCCGGTGGACGATCCCCCCCCATTTTAAATCAGCCTCAGAAGGGGGAAAACCCCACCTTTTTGAAAAAATCCCCCTCATCTCAATCGCCTCAAAGGAAAGACCCCCACCTGTGGAAAGATTTCCCCCCCAAACTACAAACACCTCAGGGGGAAAGAAACCCCAAACCCGGGGACGCCCCCCTCATCTACAACAAGCCCAAAGGGGTGACCCCCCCAGGGGAGATCCCCCCACTTTATTTCCCAGGGGGGAGACCTTTACCTTAAAGATCCCCTATCAAAAATCACCTCAGAAGGGGAAGAACCCACCTTGGACCCCCCTCATCTAAATCACCTCAAGGATAACCCCCCAACCTGGGAAAGATCCCCCTCATCAAAATCATCCCCCAAGGGGTGACCTCAAATGGTGACGATCCCCCTCACCCACAATAACCCCCAGGAGTTTACCTCAACCCGGTGGAAAATCCCCCTTTATCTACAATCCCCGCCCCCCGGGGGAAAAGACCCCACCTGGGGGACGAACCCCCCCCCTAAATCACCCAAAGGGTGACCCCACCTGGGGAAAGATCCCCCCATTTTAAATCAACCCAGAAAGGGTACCTACCTTGGGGACCATCCCCCTTATCCACAATCACCCCCGGGATGAACCCCCACCCGGGGAAGATCCCTCAACTACAAAACACCTCAGGGGAAGACCTCACCGTGGGAAAACCCCCCTCACTACAAAAACCCCCCTAAGATAAACCCCACCTTGGGGTAAAACCCCCCTCATCAAATCACCCCAAAGGAAGAACCCCACCTTTGGGGATTCCCCCCCCAACTACAATCACCCAAAGAGACCTCACCTGGGGGATGACCCCCCCCACTACAAACAGCCCCAGAAAGGGGGACCTCACCGGTAGATTCCCCCCCCATTTACAATCAGCCTCAAAGGGGGAAAAACCCACCTGGTGGTTATCCCCCTCATCTCCCCACCTAAAGGGGGGAAGACCCCACCCGTACCCTTTCCCCCTTCAAACAAAAAAAGCCTCAAAGGATAAACCCCACCTTGAAATCCCCCCCCCCAACTACAATCACCTCAGGGGGGGAGACCCACCCCTTTTTCGATCCCCCTCATCTAATCACCTCAAAAGGGAAAACCTCACCTTGGGTTTTCCCCCCATCTTTCAATAACCTCAGGGGGGATAACCCCACCGGGGGACGACCCCCCCCATCTAAATTCACCCCCAGAGATAAACCCCCCTGGGGGACATCCCCCCACCAAAAATCAGCCTCAAAGGGGAAACCTCACCTGGTGGGACATCCCCCACTTATAATCACCTCAGGAGGGGTGACCCACCTGGGGGGGACGATCCCCCCAATCTAACTCATCCCCCAGAGGGGGAAAAAACACCTGGGGGAAATCCCCTCAAAAAACAATCACCTCAAAGGGATGAACCCACCGGGGGACAACCCCCCCCATCTACAAAACACCTCAGAAATAAACCCCACCTGGGGGACAAACCCCCTCATCCCAAACACCTCAGGGGGGAAAAACCCACCCGGGGGAGATTTCCCCCCATCAAAATCCCTCAGAAAGGGGGAAAACCCCACCTTTGGGCAAACCCCCCATCTACAATTTACCTCAGAGGGAAGACCTCACCCCGGGATGACCCCCCTCTCTAAAAATCAGCCCCCAAAGGGGAAACCCACCTTTTGGGGACAAACCCCCCCCATCTACAATACCCAAGGGGGGATTTCCTCACCTGTGGACGACCCCCCCCCTCTACAATCAGCCTCAAAGGGAAAAACCCTCCAAACCCCCCCTTAATTGGACGGAAACCCCCCCCCTTTTAAATAAACCCCAGAGGGAGAACCCCAACCCGGTTTACGACCCCCCCAACTAAAAATCCCCCCAAGTATTAAACCCTGGTGGAAAGATCCCCCTCCCTCTAAAACACCCCAGGGAAATAGTGAACCCCCCACCTGGTTTATTGGGAACCCCCTCAAATTTCAATCAGCCCCAGGAGGGGGGACCTCACCTGGTGGGAAAATCCCCCTCATCTAAATTAAACCTCAGGAGGGGGAATCACCTGGTGGACACCCCCCCCCATCACAATCCCTATAGTGGGCCTCACCTTTGGGCACCCCCCCATCCCACATCACCCGGAAAGGGGGACCCAAACCCGGTGGGCGATCCCCCTTCACAACAATCAACCTCAGGGAAGGGGTGAAACCCCACCGGGGATGAACCCCCTCATCAAAAATCAGCCTCAGGGGGGGAAACCCCCACCTGTGGACAATTTTTTCCCCCCCATCTACAATCACCCAAGGGAAAGGGTGACCCCCACCTGGGGATTTCCCCTCATCTTTCAAACAGCCTCAGGAGGGGGACCTCCCTTTGAGAACCCCCCCATCTACAATAAAACCCAAAGGGAAAACCCCACCAGGTGATCCCCCCCAAAAAACAAAAAAGCCTCCGGGGGGAAGACCTCACCTAGTTGGGGCAACCCCTCAAACTACATCACCTCAGAAGGGGTGACCTCACCTGGTTTGGGCAATCCACAGAGAAGCAGACCCAGAACATCGCCAAACCCCCGTCCATGGGGTTTTGTCTGGGACTGGGGAACACACTCCTTTAAGTAAATTTTGGGGGGTTTTTTTATTGGCCCTACCAGGGCAACCCCTTTGGGGAGGGTAGCAAGGTTTTTTTGGGGGGGGGAGCAGGCCCCTGGTTTTCCAAACATTTCATTTTCCCCTTTTAAGGGTTTAACTTTGGGCTGTTTCCCCAGTTTAACTCTGAAACCCCAAGAACAGATAAAAAAGCCTGTCCTTGGTGGTGCCGCTCATACGGTCCATTCAGATTTGGGCCATAACTTGGGCCCCAGTGCCTTTTTTAGGGAAACCCTCCCCGAACACCCCCCGGTCCACCACTGGGGGGTACAATTGAACCCCAAATGCCCCCTAAAAGGATTTACCCAAACTTCAACACTTTAAAAGCGGCAGACATGACATGGGCACTAACACTCACCGACCAGCACCACACTGGCCTCTGCGTTCTCCGGGATCTTCTCAAGGAGTTTCAGCTCATGCTTAGACTTTGAGCGCTGGATTGTGGGTAATGACGGAAGAACCCGCTGGAAAAAACAAAAAAATTGTATGGTCATCCCCCCCCAAAGGGTCAGGGGCTCACCTCAGGGTCTCTCACCTCAGGGTCAAAACCACTTGGTCTCCTGTTCCGGGTCCCGCCCACAAGGGTGGGCAATTTTGGGTTCACTTTCTGCAGATTGGTTGGTGCTGTGGTGTCCGAGCAGAGAGCCGAGGCTGGCGGAAATGTTCCAAAGGAGTCCTTCCATCATCGGTGACAAAAAATAAAGGGGAAACATGTGAGACTCAAGCCAGCAATGCCGGAGGGGCTCTACATCCATGTCCAAACCTGTCTTCAGGACAGCGCGAAACACAGGGCTCGCCTCCCCTTGACGGCCCACTGAATCATCTTTTCCCAACCTATGGGCAATTCCTGGCAGAGTCCTCTGTCCAATCTGAAAAACCGCACCTGGAGAAGGGAATTTTTCCCATCAAACCTCGGGGCCCTCCATATTAAACAACCAATACCAACCCTGGCCACCCTTGCGCCTACCCGTTACTCCCCACCCCACATCTGACCCCCACACCTTGCCCCTCTAACCATGTGACAAGTCCGCCGAGTCCAGGAACGCAACCTCAAGAAGCCACAGGGGTTTTCCCCTTTTGGGGTCTCATTTAACCTTCCTCAAACTTGATCCAGCGGGCCGTTTCTTTCCACTGCATTTCCTGGAGCTTGTCCACAACCAACTCATTGA
Source organism: Phyllomedusa bahiana (assembly GCA_025379985.1). Classification (NCBI taxonomy): domain Eukaryota; kingdom Metazoa; phylum Chordata; class Amphibia; order Anura; family Hylidae; genus Phyllomedusa; species Phyllomedusa bahiana. Next base: position 4,190 of record JAODAL010072338.1, read on the forward strand.
GCTCCACGAACACCTGGGGAGGCCAAAGCCGGAAGGTGGTAACCAAGTGAACAACCAAAAGGCTCCATGCACATCTGTATGCGGGTCTAGACCAGCAACCTCAAACTGCCGCCCCCCACTGTGGAAAACACAATCCCACACCCCCACTGTATAATTATAGAATGAAAGAGGGGATTTGGGGTTTCCCAAACCTGAGGGCCGCATTGGGGATCCTGCTAGACCATCCAGCACATCAAATCAGGGGTTTATCCCCCAATGGGGGGACACTGCCCAGCAAACCCCCCCTTTTACTAAGGACACATGTTGCTTGACAACTCCACGAGCACCCCCCCTCATTTAAAATAGAAACTGGGCACCAGGCCTTAATGTCCCCGCCACCACTCCCGTCATGTCCTTATAACCCCAATTGTGCCACTATCACTCCTGTTCCCCCCCTGGCCCCCCCCGCCACTCCCCCTCCCCCGCCCCCCCCTGGCCCCCCCCCCCCTGCCGTTTTACCCCCGTGGGGGTTTCAGGGCACACTCTTTCTTTTTTGGGGTCTCTCTTTATGCTCTTTGTTGATGTGAACCACTTGCCCTTTGCTCTTTCGAACAAGATGTCTCCGTACGGCCGGGAGGTCCTCAAAACGATGACCTAAAAATGGATGGAAACAAGGTATAAACCAAAAGGGCTATGAAAGTGACCAAGGGACCAAACAGCCGTTTTTTTCCCTAGGAGCGGGGGCTGCCATAGGGCCCCATATGTAAAAAAGGAGGCAAGCCCAGAAATATCGGGGAGTTAAATAACACCTTGGTTGGGGGAGGAGGGTCTTAAATCAAATACATGGGGGTCCATTGAATGGAGGCCCAGATAAGGTGGTCCAGGTCATAGGTTTCTAACTGGTCTCCAGGATTAAATGTATGTGAACCCCAGTGATTGGAGAGGCCCCACTTGGACCTGCCTGCCCAGTAGGGTCCTGCCCATTAGTGACCTGCCTGCCAAACCAGGACTTGCATTATGGTAACTTGCCCAATAGTGAGTTACCTGCTCGATGGTGACCTGCCCAATAGTGTCTGATGGGGACCTGTTGGCCTGATGGTGACCTGCCCAATGGTGACCTGCCTCAGTACAGATCTGATGTCTCTCACTGCTGGTATTGGGGTTTATTGGGTTCTGATCTATAACTCACATGATGAGGTTCACTCAGACCTTCGTCACCTGATAGTGAGAGGACATCATGGGTCATCACCCCCAAGAACAACGCTGGACCTCAAGATAAAAAACCTACGATGAGTGAGCGGCGGCCGCCGTCTATAGAGTAATGGTGGACACTTACTCTTCATGTAATCCAGGTCGGCTGATGCCAGTGTCTGTGCCTCAGTCTCATCAGTTGGCACTAGATGGTAGTGGGCATCTTCAGGGTGGGTCATGCTGCCAATTCTACGGCGCTCGGTCAGGCTATAGCTGCGGTGGGGGAGCTGTCTATGAGGAGGGCGGGCAGAGCTTGTGCCCTCTACAGTCGGAGATGTGCAAGTTCCCTGTTCTTGTCTGCGAGAGATGATGGAAATACTGAAGGATCTAATTTCATCTAACACCCCGGCCCAACCAACCGGTACATGCACGGCCCCGACCCAACCAACCGGTACATGCACGTCCCCAACCCAACCAACCGGTACGTGCACGTCCCCAGCCCAACCAACCGGTACATGCACGGCCCCGACCCAACCAACCGGTACGTGCACGTCCCCAACCCAACCAACCGGTACGTGCACGGCCCCAATCCAACCAACCGGTACATGTATGGCCCTAATCCAACCAACCGGTACATGCAGGGCCCCGGCCCAACCAACCGGTATATGCAAGGCCCCCGGCCTAACCAGCCGGTAAATGCAAGGCCCCAACCAACCCGTACATGCACGGCCACAACCCAACCAAACTGTACAAGCAAGGCCCCAACCCAACCAAACGGTACATGTAGGGCCCCAATCCAACCAACCGCTACATGCATGGCCCGGCCCAACCAACCGGTATATGCAAGGCCCCGGCCTAACCAGCCGGTACATGCAAGGCCCCAACCAACCATACATGCACGGCCCCAACCCAACCAATCTTAAAAACATGCATGGCCCCCAACCCAATCCAAGCCGACATATGCACGGCCCCGGCCCAACCAACCGGTACATGCACGGCCCCGGCCTAACCAGCCGGTACATGCATGGCCCCAACCAACCGGTACATGCACGGCCCCAACCCAACCAACCGGTACATGCACGGCCCCAACCCAACCAACCAACCGGTACATGCACGGCCCCAACCCAACCAACCAACCGGTACATGCACGGCCCCAACCCAACCAACCAACCGGTACATGCACGGCCCCAACCCAACCAACCCAAACCGGTACATGCACGGCCCCAACCCAACCAACCGGTACATGCACGGCCCCAACCCAACCAACCAACTGGTACATGCACGGCCCCAACCCAACCAACCGGTACATGCACGGCCCCAACCCAACCAACCGGTACATGTACCGGCCCAAGCAACTGGTACCTGCAATGGCCCAACCAACCAGTACCTGCACAGCCCTGACCCAACCAACCGGTACCTGCACAGCCGTGACCCAAGTAAACACTACATATGTAGACCAAACTCTACCAACCGGTATCTACACAGACGCAATACAACCAACAAGCTACTACCTGCTCAGCCACTTACCTTGATGCCTCTGATTTCTGCTCTTTACCGCCGGTATCTACCGATGACTTCTGCACCACGCCAGAATTTCTCTGAGAGACATCCTCCTCCACTGCGAAGAACTACGAGAAGAAGACGACACATCAGTAGCTCGGCTCTGCTTTTTTTGGACGTCCCGTTTTCCAGACCCATAGCTACCCATAATGCACTGGACACAGGTGTCTTCTAACAATGAATGGAAGGAGTCCTGCTGAATGAATCTGTGGCCCCCAATGAGGGCTCCTCACCTGCAGCTCCACGCCATCAGGACCTTCATCTGGGGTCTTCTCTCCTTCTGTGTCCTCCTCCTCCTCTTCTTCCCTCTCTTGAATGGTGCCAGGAGTCTCTCCAGGAACTGAAGTTCTCCTCCGACTCTTCCTCTTTTTCTTCTTGTGTTTTCGGGGGTCTCGACTGACAATGTCAGAGGGGATGTGGGAAGACAGAGGGTGGTGGATGTGATGTGAGGACTGACGGTGGTCTACAACACAAACCGCAAAAAGTCAGATGGTGAGAGGGACAATCGGTGCTACCCAAAATTACATGCAAAGTGTCTGTGCCGGGCCAGTCTCCTGGCCCCCCCCCCGCGCCCTCCGCCGGGCCGGTCTCCGGGCCCCCCCCCCCACGCCGGGCCGGTCTCCTGGCCCCCACCCCCGCGCCCTCCGCCGGCCGGTCTCCTGGCCCCCACCCCCGCGCCCTAGGACGGGCCGTTCTCCTGGCCCACACGCGCGCGCCCTATGCCGGGCCGTTCTCCTGGCCCTCACCCCCGCGCCCTCTGCCGGGCCGTTCTCCTGGCTCTCACCCCCGCCCCTCCGCCGGGCCGGTCTCCTGGCCCCCACCCCCGCGCCCTCTGCCGGGCCGTTCTCCTGGCCCGCACCCCCGCGCCCACTGCCGGGCCGTTCTCCTGGCTCTCACCCCCGCGCCCTCCGCCGGGCCGGTCTCCTGGCCCCCACCCCCCCGCGCCCCTCGCCGGCCGGTCTCCTGGCCCCCACCCCCGCGCCCTCTGCCGGACCGGTCCTCCTGGCCCCCCCCCCCGCGCCCTCCTCCGGGCCTGTCTCCTGGCCCCCAACCCCCGCGCCCTCCGCCGGGCCGGTCTCCTGGCCCCCACCCCCGCGCCCTCCGCCGGACCGGTCTCCTGGCCCCCACCCCCGCGCCCTCCGCCGGGCCGGTCTCCTGGCCCCCACCACCGCGCCCTCCGCCGGCCGGTCTCCTGGCCCCCACCACCGCGCCCTCCGCCGGGCCGTTCTCCTGGCTCTCACCCCTGCGCCCTCCGCCGGTCCGTTCTCCTGGCCCCCACCCCCCGCCCTCCGCCGGGCCGTTCTCCTGGCTCTCACCCCCGCGCCCCTCCGCCGGGCCGTTCTCCTCTGGCTCTCACCCCCGCGCCCTCCGCCGGGCCGTTCTCCTGGCCCCCACCCCCGCGCCGGGCTGGTCTGCTGGACCCCACCCCCGCGCCGGTCTCCTGGCCCCCGCGCCCTCCACTGGGCCGGTCTCCTGGCCCCCACCCCCGCGCCCTATGCCGGGCCGGTCTCCTGGCCCCCACCCCCGCGCCCTCCGCCGGGCCGTTCTCCTGGCTCTCACCCCCGCGCCCTCCGCCGGGCCGTTCTCCTGGCTCTCACCCCCGCGCCCTCCGCCGGGCCGTTCTCCTGGCCCCCACCCCCGCGCCGGGCTGGTCTGCTGGACCCCACCCCCGCGCCGGTCTCCTGGCCCCCGCGCCCTCCACTGGGCCGGTCTCCTGGCCCCCACCCCCGCGCCCTCCGCCGGGCCGTTCTCCTGGCTCTCACCCCCGCGGCCCTCCGCCGGGCCGTTCTCCTGGCTCTCACCCCCGCGCCCTCTGCCGGGTCGTTCTCCTGGACCCCACCCCCGCACCCTCCGCCGGGCCGGTCTCCTGGCCCCCACCCCCACGCCGGGCCGGTCTCCTGGCCCCCACCCCCGCGCCCTCCGCCGGGCCAGTCTCCTGGCCCCCACCCCCGCGCCCTATGCCGGCCGTTTCTCCTGGCCCCCACCCCCCGCGCCCTCCGCCGACCGTCTCCTGGCCCCCACCCCCGCGCCCTCTGCCGGGCCGTTCTCCTGGCCCTCACCCCCGCGCCCTCCGCCGGGCCGGTCTCCTGGCCCCCACCCACCGCGCCCTCCGCCGGGCCGGTCTCCTGGCTCTCACCCCCGCGCCCTCCGCCGGCCGGTCTCCTGGCCCCCACCCCCGCGCCCTCCGCCGGCAGGTCTCCTGGCTCTCACCCCCGCGCCCTCCGCCGGTCCGTTCTCCTGGCCCCCCCCCGCCCTCCGCCGGTCCGTTCTCCTGGCCCCCACCCCCGCGCCCTCCGCCGGGCCGTTCTCCTGGCCCCCACCCCCGCGCCCTCCGCCGAGCCGTTCTCCTGGCCTCACCCCCGCGCCCTCCGCCGGTCCGTTCTCCTGGACCCCCACCCCCGCGCCGGGCTGTCTGCTGGACCCCACCCCCGCGCCGTCTCCTGGCCCCCCGCCCTCCACTGGGCCGTGTCTCCTGGCCCCCACCCCCGCGCCCTACGCCGGGCCGGTCTCCTGGCCCCCACCACCGCGCCCTCCGCAGGTACGTTCTCCTGGCTCTCACCCCCGCGCCCTCCGCCGGGCCGTTCTCCTGGCTCTCACCCCCGCACCCTCCGCTGGGTCGTTCTCCTGGCCCTGCCCCCGCACCTCTTGCCCAGCCGGGCTCCTGGCCCTGCCCCCGCACCTCTTGCCCAGCCGGGCTCCTGGCCCTCCCCCCGCACCTCTTGCCCAGCCGGGCTCCTGGCCCTCCCCCCGCCCCGCTTGCCCAGCCGGGCCCTCCTGGCCCCCACCCCCGCACCTCTTGCCCAGCCGGGCTCCTGGCCCTGCCCCCCGCACCTCTTGCCCAGCCCGGGCTCCTGGCCCTCCCCCCGCACCTCTTGCCCATCCGGGCTCCTGGCCCTCCACCCCGCACCTCTTGCCCAGCCGGGCCTCCTGGCCCCCCCCCCGCACCTCTGGCCGTGCCTGGCTCCTGGCCCTCCCCCCGCTCCTCTTGCCCAGCCGGGCTCCTGCCCTCCCCCCGCACCTCTTGCCCAGCCGGGCTCCTGGCCCCCCCGCACCTCTTGCCCAGCCGGGCTCCTGGCCCCCCCCCCGCACCTCTTGCCCAGCCCAGGGCTCCTGGCCCCTCCCCCCGCACCTCTGGCCCAGCCGGGCTCCTGGCCCTCCCCCCGCACCTCTTGCCCAACCGGGCTCCTGGCCTTACTTACATTGGAAGTCCTCTTCACTGTAACTCCTCCCCAACTCGGTGGGGCTTCGGGGATGAGCATCTTGTAGAATATCTTCAAATCTCTCCACACCAAGAGCCTGGATCACGTCCCCCTCATCTTCATAATGAAGGGAATTCTGGGGGGACAGTTCAGGTGGCGGCTGCAATGGGGAAACAAACAAGAGCAAAGTCACATGATGCAGAGACCCTAAAAATCAGGCTGCCCCCGCCCAGGATCAGCATAGGCAGCAGGAGCATGGACGAGGTAACACCAGGTGTATAGGTAGCAGGTGCACGGACGAGGTATCACCAGGTGTATAGGTAGCAGGTGCACGGACGAGGTATCACCAGGTGTATAGGCAGCAGGTGCACGGACGAGGTATGACCAGGTGTATAGGTAGCAGGTGCATGGACGAGGTATCACCAGGTGTATAGGCAGCAGGTGCATGGACGAGGTATCACCAGGTGTATAGGAAGCAGGTGCAGGACGAGTATCACCAGGTGTATAGCAGCAGGTGCATGGACGAGTATCACAGGTGTATAGGTAGCAGGTGCATGGACGAGGTATCACCAGGTGTATAGACAGCAGGTGCATGGACGAGGTATCACCAGGTGTATAGGCAGCAGGTGCATGGACGAGGTATCACCAGGTGTATAGGCAGCAGGGGCATGGACGAGGTAACACCAGGTGTATAGGCAGCAGGTGCATGGACGAGGTATCACCAGGTGTATAGGCAGCAGGTGCCTGGACGAGGTATCACCAGGTGTATAGGCAGCAGGTGCATGGACGAGGTATCACCAGGTGTATAGGTAGCAGGTGCATGGACGGGGTATGACCAGGTGTATAGGCAACAGGTGCATGGACAAGGTTTCACCAGGTGTATTGGTAGCAGGTGCATGGACGGGGGATGACCAGGTGTATGGGCAGCGGGTGCATGGACGAGGTATCACCAGGTGTATAGGTAGCAGGTGCATGGACGGGTATCACCAGGTGTATAGGTAGCAGGTGCATGGACGGGTATCACCAGGTGTATAGGTAGCAGGTGCATGGACGAGGTATGACCAGGTGTATAGGTAGCAGGTGCATGGACGGGGTATCACCAGGTGTATAGGTAGCAGGTGCATGGACGAGGTATGACCAGGTGTATAGGTAGCAGGTGCATGGACGGCGTATCACCAGGTGTATAGGCAGCAGGTGCATGGACGAGGTATCACCAGGTGTATAGGTAGCAGGTGCATGGACGGGGTATCACCAGGTGTATAGGCAGCAGGTGCATGGACGGGGTATCACCAGGTGTATAGGTAGCAGGTGCATGGACGGGGTATCACCAGGTGTATAGGTAGCAGGTGCATGGACGGGTATCACCAGGTGTATAGGTAGCAGGTGCATGGACGGGGTATCACCAGGTGTATAGGTAGCAGGTGCATGGACGGGGTATCACCAGGTGTATAGGTAGCAGGTGCATGGACGGGTATCACCAGGTGTATAGGTAGCAGGTGCATGGACGGGGTATGAGGGCCACCCGAACGCTCAATGGTGGGGAACAGACCAGCCATGCTCAATCACTGGAAGCTCGCAGCTCTTGGCCAAGTTGGGAGTCCATGACTCTAGACAACATGGGTGCCACACACGACTGCTACCCCCCAATACATAGCAGGGTCAGCGTCATCCATACTTGCCAACTTTTGGAAGTGGCCTTCAGGGAGATTTTGAATTACAGCTTGTCTCCTTGATGGTTTGAGTGGGCCACACCCCTTATTTTAAATGACACGCCCTCTTTTGCACACAGCCACACCCCCTTGTCCCATCTGTATAAGGGATGTGGTGTCCTTCATCTTTCCTGGAGGTTTGATCTCCTCTCCAGGATCCAAGCTGGATGACACCACATCCATCAGCTTCAGAGCCGCTCCAATGTGCTCCCTCTACCCCAGGTGCTGTCAGGGCGGCGTCTTATGAGGCTTTACCCTGGCACCAGCACTATCTACAGAACCACCCACAGCCACTAAGAAACTGCTCAGATGTATAAAGTGGTAGAGCTGCCATATAGACTGAGGCTAAAACCAACCAAACATTGTCCGCTTGTGACTATCCAGCCGTATATCCTGCACCATTGCATAGAGTGTGCGCGGTTTTGATGCATTTTTCGGCAGGTTTTTCCCCTGGATAGTAATTTGTATGGGAGGAAACCTCGTCAAGAACCTTCTCTGGAGAAGCGCGTTTCACACGAGGTTTTGATGCTGTTTTGGGCTCTAAAAAAATCAGCTTCCGAACAGCGTCCAAATAAGTCGTGTGAACATCCCCTAATAGGTGTGACCAAGAGGGTGTCCTAAAGGTTACCAGTGCCTGATGTGACCGGCAAAAATAAAATACCAGCCCTGGCCTCCGGCAGTAAGACCCCCCTGCTGCTGGTTACCAGATCGATGGTAATCCGACCACAGCAGACATTTATCAACTCTAACGGGGCACCGGGGGGGGGGGGGGGACATCGGCCTCCTCACGGACACTGGAGGGGGTAAGACTCGGGCCTCCTCACGGACACTGGGGGGGGGACTCGGGGCCTCCTCACGGACACCGGGGATAAGACTCGGGCCTCCTCACGGACACCGGGGGGGGACTCGGGCCTCCTCACGGACACCGGGGGGGGGGGGGGGGGCTCGGGCCTCCTCACGGACACCGGGGGGGGGACGACTCGGGCGTCCTCACGGACACCGGGGGGGGGGGACTCGGGCTTCCTCAGGGACACCGGGGGGGGAGGACTCGGGCCTCCTCAGGGACACCAGGTGGGGGGGGGGGACTCGGGCCTCCTCACGGACACCGGGGGGGGGGGGACTCGGGCCTCCTAACGGACACCGGGGGGGGACTCGGGCCTCCTCACGGACACCGGGGGGGACTCGGGCCTCCTCACGGACACCGGGGGGGGGAACTCGGGCCTCCTCACGGACACCGGGGGGGGGACTCGGGCGTCCTCCACGACACCGGGGGGGGGGACTCGGGCCCTCCTCACGGACAGGGGGGGGGGAGAATCGGGCCTCCTCAGGGACACCGGGGGGTAAGACCCGGGCCTCCTCACGGACACTGGGGGGGACACTCGGGCGTCCTCACGGACACTGGGGGGACGACGACTCGGGCTCCCTCACGGACACTGGGGGGGGACGACTGGGCGTCCTCACCGACACCGGGGGGGGGGAACTCGGGCCTCCTCACGGACACCGGGGGTAAGACTCGGGCCTCCTCACGGACACCGGGGGATAAGACTCGGGCCTCCTCACGGACACCAGGGGGTAAGACTCGGGCCTCCTCACGGACACCGGGGGGGGGATCGGCATCCTCACGGACACCCGGGGGGGGGGGGGTGGGGGCCCCCTCACGGACACCGGGGGGTAAACCCCGGCCCCTCAGACACCGGGAGGGGGGGGGCTGGGGGCCCCCACGACACCGGGGGGGGGCTCGGGCCCCCCCACGGGCACCGGGGGGGGCCCCCGGGGACCCCCCCTCACGGACACCGGGAGGGGGGGGGGGACTCGGCCTCCTCACGGACACCGGAGGGGGGGGGGACTCGGGCCCCCCTCACGGAACCGGGGGGGGGCTCGGGGGCCCCTACGGGCACCGGGGGGGGGGGCTCGGGCCTCCTCAAAGGACCCGGGGGGCTCGGGGTCCTCACGGACCCGGGGGGACTGGGGGCCTCCCCGGACACCCGGGGGGACTCGGGCCTCCTCACGGGGAAACCGGGGGTAAGACTCGGGCCCCCTACGGGGCCCAGGGGGGGGAGGGGCTCGGGCCTCCTCACGGACACCGGGGGGGGGAGGGACTTTTGGGATCCCTCACGGGAAAACCCGGGGGGGGGGGACCGGGCCTCCTCACGGGCACCGGGGGGGGGGGGGGACTCGGGCCCCCCACGGACAGGGGAAGGGGGGGGGGGGCTCGGGCCTCCTCACGGACACCGGAGGGGGGGAAAAGGGGACTCGGGGCCTCCCACGGACACCGGGAGGGGGGGGGCGGACTCGGGGCCCCTCACGGACACCGGGAGGGGGGGGGACGGGGACTCGGGCCTCCTCAGGGACACCGGGGGGGGGGCACTCGGGCCCCCTCACGGGCACCCCGGGGGGGGGGGGGGGGTGGGTCCTAAAGGAAGGGGGGGGAAATGGGGCCCCCCAGGCACCGGGGGGCTCGGGGCCCCCCCACGGCCCGGGGGGGGCTCGGGGGTCCTCACGGACAACCCGGGGGGACTCGGGGGTCCCCACGGGCACCGGGGGGGACTCGGGGCCTTTCCCCACGGGCACCGGGGGGACCGGGGCCCCCTCACGGGGCACGGGGGGGACTCGGGCCCCTCCGGGCACGGGGGGGGACTGGGCCCCCCTCACGGACAGCGGGGGGGGGGCTCGGGCTCCTACGGACACCGGGGGGGGGCTCGGGCCCCTCCACGACACCGGGGGGGGGCTCGGGCCCCCCACACGGACACCCGGGGGGGGGGGGGCCGGGCCCCCTCACGGACACCGGGGGGGGGGGGACCGGGCCCCCTCACGCACCGGGGTAAGATCGGGGGCCTCCCACGGAAAACCCCCGGGGTAAGACAGGCCCTCCCACGGGCACCGGGGGGGGAAGACTCGGGCTCCTCCACCCGGGGGGGGGGAAGACTCGGGCCTCCTCCGGACCCGGGGGGGTAAGACTCGGGCCTCCTCACGGACACCGGGGGGGTAAGACTCGGGCCTCCTCACGGACCCCGGGGGGAAAGACGCGGGCCGCAACACGGACACCGGGGGGGGAGGGACTTTGGGTCCCCACGGGAAAAACCGGGGGGGAGGGAACCTCGGGGGACCTCAGGGACACCGGGGGGGGGGGGGGGGACTGGCCTCCTCCGGCCCGGGGGGGGGGGGGCTCCCCCCTCCGGGCCCCGGGGGGGGGGGGGCTCGGGCCTCCTCACGGACACCGGGGGGGGGGGACTCGGCCCCTCACGGGCAAAACCCGGGGGGGATCGGGCCTCCCCCGGACACCGGGGGGGACTCGGGGCCCCCTCACGGACACCGGGGGGGGAAAA
>JAODAL010072339.1:0-15154 GCA_025379985.1 Phyllomedusa bahiana
TTGAATCTGATTTTTGCAGAAATATTCAGATTAACCCAGTGTCATGAACATAGAGGCAAGCAGCAGAATGACCACACATGTCCCGGGAATTGCCCATACCAACGCATGCGGCTAGATGTGGCTGCCCTCATATGGGAGGTAAGTTTTAATGCAGTGGCTATGTTCCAATGGCATAAAGCAGGGTTACAGTACCCCCAATTATAAAACCGTGTTGAGCTTTTGTGCATGGAGGAGGGAAGAGGGGGCTAGCAGGCAGCAGGCCACATTTTCATGCTATGTTTGCAATTTAGCTGAATTGTAGTGTAGTAGAATGTATGTAGAAGCAGATTTCTAAATGTTAATGTTTAAATTTAGTAAGTTACATGTCTTTTCTGTGATTACATAAAAGTGTTATGAAATGTTTTTAATTAATGTAAATAAATATGAACTGTATGTAATGTGAATGTTAAGTAGTAAACATGTCATTTACTTTAGGATTTTTAGAAATGTGGATGTCATTTTTTTATACTGTGCATTCTGCCATATGCTTGTTGTTTGCATTGTCATTACTTTTTTGTAAATAACAAGCATTTTGGGACCTCTACTTTTTTATGTGCATGTAATTTTTTCTATACGTGAAAATGCATGAAAATTTTTAGTACCCTAAAAACAAAATATATTGCATTACTGCAGTTAAATTTCCATATATCTGCTTGATGCTGCTGTTAATGCAATATGTTTTGAAAAAATGTATAAAAAAAAGTAAAACAAATATACTGCAGCATGTTTTTAAATTGTAAATTGATTTATGTTTTTTTTTCAGGTTATTATAATTGCAAATAATATTTTAACATATTTGCATTGCAACCACAAACCACGAACTTGGTTAGTGCTGTGGTATGTTCCCACGGTGTCTTTGGTCCATGTGAAAATATGGTAAAGTAATATTTTACATGCATATTCCATATGCATAAAAACATGACAACATTTATTCTCACGGACCAAAGACCCCGTGGGAACATAACACACAGCACAAGTCAAATTTTAGCAATGTGTCGTTACTGCTAACATTTTTAAACAAACGACTTTCAAAATTAATTCAATTTTATTGTTATAAAAATTCATCAGTATATTGAATATATTTTTTTAAAATGGTGTGGGGAAGACAGCAACAGCCGGAGTTGTCAGGATCTGTGTGCGGCAGAACCAGAAGTCCCCTTGTGGAGAAGACAAGAAACAGCCGGAGTTGGCAGGATCTTCAATATCTTCAATATCTTAATATCTTCAAAGAAAAATATGGGTGCTGATGGTTCATTTGAAAATATTTACTGTGTTATTGGTTGCCTAGCAGAAATACGCGACTGAATTACGGACAAAAATACGTGCAATAATTAAAATCCCGAATTTTTTTTTTTTCGGTCCGTAATTCCGGGAGCAGCACCGAACGTACTATGGACGTATTTTATGGACGTAATCACGCGCGTAATTACGTCCCATTTTAAGCCGTGTGAACATAGCCTTAATGTATTTTCTCGAGCAGGCAGGATGTTACAGAAGGGCGATGCTGTTTGAAGCCAGCTGCCCATAGCCTGAATGTGTTATAACCCTCCTCTGGCATCCCACAACATTGCCCCACTCCAAGCATGTTCACATGCTTAGCATATTACATATATGGCAGGCGGCGGCTGTTCATTACCGCCGACAACATTCATAAACAGGGAATTGATCCCTTCTGTTCACACTTTATAGGCCGCAGCAATTGGGGCTTGTAAAAGAATGAGGAACGTGGACCGTTTCTCCGTTGACTCAAATTTTACCTAATCACTGGGTGACGAGCTGTTGTCATGTCAGTCGGAAGTCCCATACAGACTCATAAAGCTGCCATTTATGTATATCTACTACACCCTGCCATAGGTAATCAATTAAAAACCTATATATGGCAATACAAGAGTACTCTTATACAGGCCAAGTGATCATGCCCTCTAGAGCAGTGGTCCCCAATCTTTTTTCCACCAGGGACCGGTTTTATATCAGACAATTTTTCCACGTCCCGGTGGGGTGGGGTTATTAGGGGCGGGGTTATGGACGGGGTTGGATGTTTAGAATCACACACAAGAAAAAAAACCCCAATAAAGTGTATACTGTGTCATTTGTAGGTATAGTATGGGTTAACCAGTATTTTATAACTGCAGACTGATTGTCAGCTCTGTGGGTCAGTATTATATCAATGCTGATCCACAGAGCTGACAGTCAGTCTGCAGTAATATTGAAAAGCTTTATACATGTATATAATATACATATGTAATTTGCTCTGTCCTTTTAGAGATACATGCCCGCGCCCGCAAGGATAGGTAAATACATGCCCCCTTAGCAACATGCCCCCTTAGCAACATGCCCCCTTAGCAACATGTCCCTCCAGTATTGGATAAATACACGCCCTCTTGTAGTGGCCAGGTTTTTTTTTTTTTTTGGTTTTTTTTTAAAAAGAGAGAACGTTACTCCCTATTTCCTGATCCCTGCAGAGCTCCTCCTCCCAGCGTCCGACGAGACCCAGCGGCGCAGGGGGTGTGACGACACTGCTGCATCACACTCCCTGCACCGCTGATCACTGTAGGTGCGGAGCTCAGTGAGCGCCGCATCTACAATGATAGGGAAAGCAGGGACGGTAATGCACCGCCCCTGCTTTCTGTATAGTGCTGCAGCCGCACAGTCCGTGTGTGCAGCTGCTATCTCTCTGCACGGCCGCAGTAATCCGGATGCGCAGAGGAGCCGACCGCCTGGACTAAAGTCACCGAGCGGCTGGCATCATGTGTCGCCATGGCCGCGGACCGGCGGTTGGGGACCCCTGCTCTAGAACGCAAGCACCCACCCTAGGGGGACTAAGTATTAAATTAATAAATTAATTGAATAAAAAACCTTTTTGACATTTAGGGGAGTAAGGTAGGGGAGTCAGGGAGAGAGTGGGGGGTTGAGTCGAGGGGTCAGAGCGGGGCTTAGTTGGGGGGTCAGGGAGGTAGGGAGTGAAACAATTCACATATCTCTCTCTGTTGTTGCAGCAGCTAGCTAAACTGAATAGCCTAACTAGGGAGGTGGGGCCAGCCCTCCAGCTAATGCACTACTGTACTGTACACTGGCCTGCTGACAGCTGGCAGATTTGTTTGTGCGTCTTTGGACACAAACAGTACAGGCAAACAGTGTAATGAATACAGTGCAGTCCCAAAGATCCCCAGGACATCCTGAAAAATCGGGACAGTTGTGAGGTATAAGGAGTTATTAAAAGTGCATTGTATGATGGACAGTGAATATAGGGTTAATATCAGCATCCCTATATTCACTGTCCATCATAAAATGCACTTTCAATAACTGCTTAGTCTATTCTTCTGTATTATAAAGCTGTTGGCCGCACGGATGTATTTAACCAGCGCTGCAGACTTGTTATAATAGGAATATAAATCATTATTGAATATGTTACTAAAGATCATCTTTCTCATAAACCTTTGGCTACAATGTATTTATATAGAGCACGTGAACACAGACAGATCGGGCTCCTTATCGCTCCTGCTGCTCTGTCGATACATTGTAGCCATAGGTTCATGAGAGAGATGAGTATAGGGATGAGCAGCAGAGCGGTGGGGACACAGACAGATCAGACTCCTTATCGCTCCTGCCGCTCTATAAATACATTGTAGCCATGGGTTAATAAGTAACAAATATGATCTTCAGTATCATATTCAATAATGATTTCCATTCCTATTATAACAAGTCTGCAGCGCTGGTTAAATACATCCATGCGGCCGACAGCTTTATAATACAGACGAATAGACTAAAGAGATATTGAAAGTGCATTGTATGAAGGACAATGAACATAGGGTTAATAGCCTCCCTATACTCATATCTCTCATGAACCTATGGCTACAATCTATCGACAGAGCAGCAGGAGCGATAAGGAGCCCGATCTGTCTGATGTGTCCACGCTGCTCTATGAATACATTGCAGCCATAGGTTCATGAGAAAGATGAGTAAAGGGATGCTTTAATCCCTATATTCACTGTCCTTCATACAATGCACTTTCAAGAACTGCTTAGTCTATTCATCTGTATTATAAAGCTGTCGGCCGCATGGATGTATTTAACCAGCGCTGCACTAACTGTGCTGAATGTGCTGATAACGTTCTATTCATGAGTTTCTTACAGGGAGAACTGAGTCTCCCATCATACATTGCGTGTGACCATAATGTCAGCAAGGGATTCTGGGAACTTATACGTGTTTCCCTGGAGGCGACTTCGGTCCGAAGTCGGCACGTGTACATACAGCTCTCAAAACATGAGGAGGGCTTTTTAACAGATTTATGTTCTACATTTTTAATACATTATATTTGAAAAGTGTATTATTTTTACGTTTCCTTTTCATAGGAAATGTAAAAATTTTGGTGATAGGTACTCTTTAAAGTATTCAAAACCGCATTTAGGAACTTTATTAACCCATTAGGTGTTTCACAGGAATTAAAGCAAAGTGGAAGTGAAATTTCAAAATTTCCCTTTTTTGCAGATTTTCAATTTTTATACATTATTAACAAGAATACGGTAAATGTGATCAGGGAAATGCAACTTAATATTGATTCCCCAGTTTCTGCCGTTTTCAGAGATATCCAATATGTGGCCCTAGTGCATTATTTGGCTCAACCACAAGCCCCAGAATAGGCGGAGCACCTCCTGGACTCGGAGGTCTCATTTTCATTACGATGTTATTTAGGGGCCATGTCAGGTTTGCAGACGCCCTAAGGTGCTAAAACTTAATAAACTCCCTAAAAATACCCCATATTGGAAACTACACCCCTTAAGGAATATATCCAGGGGTGTAGTGAGCATATCGACCCCACAGGTGTGTCACAAAAAATGTTAGCGTTAGGCTGGGAAAATGAAAAAAAAAATTTTTTTCCAATAATCTGCAATTTTAGCTGAAAATGTTTAATTTTTACAATGCATCCTGGTAAAAAAAAAAAAAAAAAAAAAAAAGCACCCAAAACTTTTTTACGCAAATTCTTCCAAGTTCGGCAATACCCTACATGTGGGTGTAATCTGTTTGGGCGCATGGCAGGGCGTACAAGGGAGGGAGCACTATCTGGCTTTTGGAACGCAGATTTTGGCGGGGCCATGTCACATTTACAAAGTCCCCAAAGTACCAGAACAGGTGAAACCTTCCAGAAGTCACCCCATTTTGGATTCAGCATGCCTCATAGATCTCATCTAGGGGTGTATTGTACATTTTGGGTGCACAGGTGTTCCAAAGTGGTTTGTTTTTGCATTGGGCTATAAAAATTAGGGGAAAACGCAATTCCGCCATTGTTTTTTGGGCTTCAGTTTTACAGCGTTCGCCGTGCAGTATAAATGACAGGATATCTTTACTATGGGGGTCGGTACAGTTACAATGATATAGATTTTATATAGTTTATGTTTTATTACTTTTACACAATAGAAATAGGTCTATAAAAAATTGCGTTTTTATGTTGTCCTGTTCTGACAGCCATAATGTTTTCAATTTTCTGTATATGGAGCCGATTATGGGCTTGTTTTTTGTGGGATGAGTTGATATTTTTATTAGTACCATTATGGGGGGCATATGCCGCTTTGATCACTTTTTATTAAGGTTTTTGTGAGGCATATTGAACAAAATACAGCATTCCTGGTAGTGTTTTTTATTTTTATAGCGGTCACCGTGCGGTATAACTGACATGCTAGTATTACTCAGCAGGCTGATACGATTACAGCGATACCCAATTTGTATATTTTTTTTATGTTTTACTGCTTTTACACAATAAAAACACTTTTATTCAAAAAGGAAAACACGTTTTTGCATTGCCATAGTCTGAGAGCCATAACTTTTTTATTTTTCTTGTACGGAGCTGTGTAGGAGCTTGTTTTTTTGCGGGATGAGTTAACGTTTTTATTGGTATCATTTTTGGGGGGACAAGACTTTTTGATCAGTTTTAAATACGTTTTTGGAAGGCAGAGTGAAGAAAATACTGCAATCCTAGTAGTTTTTATTTTTATTTTTAACAGCGCTCACCGTGCAGTATCCATGACCAGTTAGCTTTACTCTCTGGGATGATACGATTATGGCGATACCCTATTTATATAGTTTTTTTAATTTTGAAGCACTAAAAAAAAAAAAAAAAAAAGAAAATGTTTTTATTGTTAAATCATATTTATGCATCGCTGTCTTCTGAGAGCCATAACTTTTTTATTTTTCCGTATACAGAGAAGTGTAAGGACTTTTTTTTGCGTGATGAACTGACGTTTTAATTGGTACAACTTTGACGTTTATATGAGTTTTTGATCGCTTTTTATTCCATTTTCTGTGCTGCAGGATGTACAAAAATCCAAATTCTGTGACTGTTTTTTGTTTTTGTTTTTTACGGCGTTCACCATACAGGTTAATTAACATGACAAATTTATAGGGTGGGTCGTTACGCACGCGGCGATATCAAATATGGGTACTTTATTTATTTTTGATCTTTTTTGGAGCAATTGACGTTTGTAAAGGGGAAAAGGGCGGTGTACGGTTTTTTAATTTTATTTTTTGTGTTTTACTTTTTTTTTTTTTTTTTTTACTTTTTCACATTTTTTTACTTTTCCCCAGTGGGGATTTGTAACATCAAATCCCCACTGGGGAAAAGCAATCATTAGATTGCTGTTTGAATAGGAGACCTGTGCACAGCGTTACTGCTGTGCACAGGTCGCCATGGCAACTACTGACACCATGCCCACAATGAATTGTGGGCATGGTGTCGTCACCAGACTTCCTGGATGCTTTCAGAAAGCATCCGGGGAGTCCGGTAAGAGACCAGCGAGCGGCATTTGCGCCGATAGCTACGCCGGGTCACAGGCAGCAGGAGCTCACTCCTCCTTCCTGCGGCTTATCGCAGCCATGACAGGCTGCGGTTATGAAGCGTTTTTCACCCGCGGCCGGAGCTCATGAAGTCAGCGGTAATTTACCGCTGGTTCCATGTCGCGATCATGTGCGGCTCGCCCGCAAGCCCGCGCGATCGCCAGGACGTATGCATACGTCCAATGTCGGGAAGCCGTTATTAATATGCAGTTTTAGCTTAAACATTTTTTAATTTAATTTTGACAAGAAATGCTGGGAAAAAAAATACCCAAGATATGCTACACCACTTCTTTCACGTATGGCTAAACCCCATATAAGGGTATAAACCGCAATTTAGAAAAATGTCAGGATGTAGAAGGAAGGGTCCACTTTTTGGCTTGTGGAGTACAGAAATGGTTTCTTCGGTACCACACTGCATTTGTAGAGAGCTTGGGGTACCAATACAGTTGAAATCTACCACTACTGACATCATTTTGGAAAATATAAACTTAAAGTATTCTTTTAAGTGTTTAGTGAGCCTATTGACCTCAGATGTTTTTTGAAAATGAGTGAGTTCGCAGGGGATTTCCTAGTGCAAAAACGTGCAAGTGTTTCGACAGATACGCAATTTCAGAGACCAATATCTTGTTCCTAGCGTTTGCCACTGTGAAAAGACAGCTTTCTAGTAATTATGCGATGTTACTTGGTTTTATAAAACCTACATATTGCCCTAATCTTTTTCCTGAATACACAACAGGTCTCAGATGTAATTTTCCACTGCACTGGATTACAAATGTAGAGGCTCCAATGTGAAAAAAAAATAAAGACCCCAATAATGACCCTCCCTTCCTCCTTTCGGAAGCTACTCCCATTAATACATTCCAGTGGGTATTTTGACACCACTTTTTTTTTTTTTTTTTTTTTTTTTTTTTTTTTAACTGATATGTCACCTCTGTGCCAATAATAAAAAAAAATGGCATTTAAAAAAAAAATTTCAGAGGGGTCAGCATTAGCCTTTGAAAATACAATTTGTAAATAAGTTTTTAAATCCGCTAAAATACAAAATGATAGGGACGTGGCCAAGGACAGCAAGACAAACCCTAACATATAAATGCCAACAAACGAAAGTGAGAGCATGTAGGACCCTTAGGATCCTTAAATCACATTAATGGGGAGCTGGTCACTGGGGATCAGGAGAAGGCAGAGCTACTCAATAGGTTGTTCAGCTCTGTATATACTAACAAGGAGAAAGCAGCTGATGTAGGAGGGCTCAGTGCGGATTTTGGTGGTGTCCGTACTAATGGGGGCAGTGCTAGAGCTGAGGTGGAAGGATCCGTGCGGATGTAGGCGGTGCCAGTACTGTTAATACATCAACTGATGTAGTAATTTGGCTGACTGTAGAAATGTTCCAAGCCAAGTTAAATAAACAATGTAAATAAGTCTCCAAGCCCAGATGGCTTACAGCCAAGAGTTCTTAAAGCACTCAGCTCGGTTTTCTCTGGTGACTGGTATAGTGCCAGGAGACTGGCGCAAGGCATATGTATTTCCCATCTTCCAAAAAGGCTCCAAGTCTTGCCCAGGTAATTAAAGACCAGGAAGTTTAACATCCGTCATGGGAAAACTATTTGAGGGGCTCATAAGGGGCTCATATATACAGGAATATGTGGCTGAATATAAAATTATAAGAGATTTTTTAGCATGGTTTTACTAAGGACCGAAGCTGTCAATCTGATCTGTTTTTGAGTAGAAGTCTCCATAGCAGGGCGACTGTGGATATAGTGTTATTTGACTTTGCAAAGGCGTTTGACACTGTCCCTCACAAGCGTTTATTGGGTAAATTAAAATCTATTGGGTTAGAAATAACTGTGTAATTGGATTAAAAAAAGGCTATCAGATCGTACACAGAGAGTGGTAGTAAATGACTCCTAATCGGAGTGGTCCCCGGTTATGAGTTGTGTGCCCCAGGGCTGAGTATTGGGTCCTCTTTAATTCAATGTATTTATTAATGATGTAGTAGAGGTGATTAATAGCGCGGTTTCTATTTTTGCAGATGACATCAAGCTATGTAGTGTAGTGTAATCTATGAAAGATGTTCGTAAAGTGCAAGCAGACCTGGACACAGTGTTTGGGCATCCACTTGGCAAATGAAGTTCAATGTGGATAAATGTAAAATTCTGCATCTCGGTACAATTAATCTGCAAGCATCATATGTCCTAGGGGGAGAAAAACTGGGAGAATCGCTTGTTAAAAAAGATCTGGGCAATCTTGCAGATCATAAATTACAGAACAGCATGCAATGTCAATCAGCCAGGGACAGGGATGTAATATTACCGCTCCATAAAGCATTGGTGCGTACTCACTTTGAATGTTCTGATCAATTCTGGGCTCCAGTTTATAGAAAGGATGTAGTGGAGCTGGAGAAAATGCAAAGACGACCAACCAAACTAATAATGAGCTCAGGAGAAATAGCCTTAGCCACCTCCTGTTGATTGAGAAAAGTCAAGGTCGTAGTTACAGTAATGCTAAACAGGGCTGTGGAGTCGGCAAGCCAAAGCCCCGACTCCTCAATTTCCCAAACCTCCGACTCCAGACTCCCTCATACATGGCGCATGTTTAAGTGATAACTTTACTGTAGTAAAATGGTAACATCAGGCTTTATCACTTTTATGATACAATAATCAAGCTATTTAGGTAGAACAGACACTGACAAGCAAAATGTTAACAATGTTTTAATCTTTTGACCACTTGTGGGTAGAGTTGAAGACAAAGCTGTATTTGTATCCAAGTCCAGTCTGCACCAACATTGGGAATGTGTAGAAGAGACCGGGGATCAGATTTTGGTCAAGACCTGCTTGAATCTAATCCAGAGCCCAGAAGGATTCAGGCAGTATTGAAAAGAAAAAGGGGGATTCAACAAATGCTAACAAAATAATACAAATTAGCATCTTGATTTTTAGGAGCAAAACAGTAACAATGCAGTTACAGGAAAGAATCTGCAGAACTAAGCAGATGCTAAATACTTGCAAGTCAAATTTATGTATAAGATAGGTAAGATGATTGTCTATAAAATTACAGTAGCCTCATGTGCAAAGCTGTAGTGGATGGTGAGATAGGGAGCCTGAAAGTCACAAGTTCAAAACATCGCTACCATTTTGCTTGTCAGTGTAAAATATATTTATTGGATATGACTTTAGAACACAAAAAATTATAAATATGCAAAACACTGCAGGAACATTTGTGGAGTCTCTGAATTTGTTCTGAGAAATAATATTGCATCCATTAGATCCTACATACATGACCTCACATCTGATCTCATTATTTCCAGGCTAGAGAACGGCCTCTCTACACTAACTTGGGTTGGGGGCAAAGTGGTGACCATAGGGGCAACATCTCTAACAATGTCAGGGCATAAGGGAATTGCCTCAGCCACAGTCAGTTTTGATGAATGGTTGAACTCTTCTACTTCTTTGAAAGCAGGTGAAAAATTTGGCTAAAATCTGTTTGCCATGGGAGCGAAATCTTTTCCCCTGTGGCGGCGCTTTATCTGCTCCATGTCCTCATTTACACTCCTCATGTGATAAGGCTGAATATATGGGAGCAGTAGCACCGGCCGCACCCAACTCCTGCTGCTCTTTGCACTGCATCGAACTAACTGTACCAACTAATTATATATTTTGGGAGTCGGACCCTTTTATGACGACTCCGACAACTGCAAAATAGGCACCGACTCCGACTCCACAGCCCTGACGCTAAATCACCATTAAGTGGTATTTTTTATGGCAGAATACTGAATTAGATGCAGGATGGTTCTGCCTACTCAGTGTAATGTACTCCTCTCTGTAAATTCAGGGTTGTAGTTGCAGAAGTTTTGGTTGCCAGAGTTCAAAGGTTGGTAAAGGAACGATCCTATCCAACTACTGTGTAACAATATATTTCACCATCTTCATTCTTTAAAGGAGCAATTGTTGAGATTCAGGTCGTCACTCTGTGTCAGCGTTATGTTGTAGTTTAGAATTACAAGTCTTAGGTATTCCGCTATTATGGAGTAGAGTTATGCTGCACTCTCCAGTTTCAAAATAGTAGTGGCAGAAATTCAAGTCACCACTGGGTGGCAGTGTTAGAATAGAATTCAGAAATAGGTAGAAAAGTTGTTTTGTCCAGCTACTGGAGGTTAAGGTATAATACAATTTCGGAGTTCAAAATGGTAGTTGCGGGCATTCAAGTCACCACTTGGTGATAGTGTAGTATCAGAACTCAAACTAAAACAGAAGAGCAGTGTGATCCAGCTATTATATCACATAGAAACCGATGATAGGGTTGTTCCAAGTAATGGTTGCAGAAATTTGAGATATAATAGATATCAGAGCCGACGGAGGAGCACTTGTATTCAACTATTTTCATTTAGAGTGTGTCCCTGTCTCCTATCTGCAACTGAAATTCCAAATACCACTCATTGGCAGTTTGGAGTCAGGCTCTATGAACTCTATGAAAGAGACTTTTATAGATGTCCAAGGAGCCGCCTAATGGTGGGTATAAGGGGAAATGAGATCCCCTGGGTATTAGTCTCTGGATAAGATACACAAGGCAAGTGAGGGGGAGATGGGGCTCCGAATCTTTATAAAATTGAGCGTCTGTGCATGTTGTCACCGTTATATGCATCAGTCCCGCAAGAAAAGATTTTAAATTTCCCAATGTTGAGCAGTGGGTGAAAAAGGTCGGATGTTATTTTCCCGCCAAATATGTTTGGTTTTTCAGGCTCTTATTACGCGGTCAGGTGCTCCCCCTAAGAATCGGACGGATCGCATCTGGTTTCATGATATGAGATTCTCCTTGTGTCCTATTAAAGTTCCCACAGGGTAATGTGGAGACCTGTAATTTGGAGTGATGGAAAGAGAAGCAATGGCAGTTCACCGCTGTGCTATAGTTTCGCTCCACTCCAACCTGTATGGAGCAGTCGGGAGGCAGTACCGAGTATGGGTTGTTCTCCCACAGAGGCAAAGAACTCCTGTTCTTGTGGGAGGACTTGTTGTCACCAGAAGAAAGTTGGGGAAGATTGCCAACTTACCACCCTTTGTCTCCTCTCCCACCAGGCAATATGGGCAATTCCGACAGTCGGTAGACTAGGCGGCTTAAATTCTTCATTCCAAGGACCTTCACCCCGGTACTTGCAGAAAGGCCATTCCCTCTGCACTATCGAAGAGGAAGGAGTGCCGTGAGCAGCAAGTCCCTGAGTCTGGTCACCTCAAGTACCAACAGGTACAGGCAGCGAGTAGGCGGCGAGTAAGAGCTGCTGTGTCTCAGCATATGGCGTCGACTTCTTCTCTGTGGGACCGCAAGCAAAGTACTGTTGTGTTTGGTGGTAGACTACGCTGCAGTCCTCTTTCACAGAATGTCAGTCAGTTCACATCGGCTCGTCCAGCCCACCTACATGGAGGCGTATAGTGGATCTGGGAGGAAACTTGGCTCAGATGAGAACGGCAGACATCTCTGCTCCTTTCCCTCT
Source organism: Phyllomedusa bahiana (assembly GCA_025379985.1). NCBI lineage: Eukaryota > Metazoa > Chordata > Amphibia > Anura > Hylidae > Phyllomedusa > Phyllomedusa bahiana. The sequence continues at coordinate 12,350 of JAODAL010072339.1, forward strand.
CTGCTCCTGAACACACAAGTAACATAGCAGTTCAGTGTATGGGTATTTTTGCATCACTGGGCAAGTTGTCCACCGCACTAGGCAGCAAGGCTCAGTGAAGTCTTCCCTGACTTCTGTGACCTCCAGGGAAGTCCTTTTGAGTTCCAAAACAGGTGCGCCAGCGATGACAACGCCTCTAGGACTCCTTTTTTCAGGGAAATTTTCAGGTTTATCTGTAAATAATTTAACCTAGGTAGAGTGTGGTTGAGGAGCTTGATTAAAACGCGGCCTTAACCATTAGCCCCGGAAGTCCATCTATGACCCTTTTAATACACCTCATGATCCTATTTGCCTTGGCAGCTGATGCCTGACAGTGGCTGCTAAAATTAAAGTTTACTGACTACTAGGATTCGCAATTATTTCTCCATCTCACTTTTAAACAGGGGTTACATTTGACAAGTAATCAAATGAATTTTTCCTCCCCATGTGCATAACCCTCTTCCACTTTTCTGACCAGGTCCCTACTAGTAACAGGAATTCAGTCCGAGTATGTACCATTATTAACCACCCTTTGTTTTCTATCACTGAGCCAGTTATTTACCCACTTGCAAACATTTCCCCCAGTCCTAGCATTCTCATTTTACTTACCAACGTTTTACCCAGTTACTATGCAATCCATAAATATAAAGAAAAGGGTCTATCACATTACTTAATTCCCTTACAAAACAAGGGTGTATACCATCTGAATCTGGTGATTTGTCTATGTTAATCTTCTTAAGGCAAAACTGCACTTCCTTCTGGGTTAGACCAGAAACATTTAAGGTGCAGTTACCGTCATGCCTCTATACATCAACAGGAATGTCATTTTCCGCAGTAAATACAGTGGAGAAAAATTGCTTTCTCCTCATCGCCCTCTACAATACCTCTAGTACCTATAATTTTCAGTATCACTTTTTGACCTCTTTTTGAATATTGGCACCAACCCCATTTGCTATGCGCCAATCCTTTGGGACATACCCGGTTATGATACAGTCCATAAATATTAAGAGTAAGGGTGTGTCTATTACTTTACATTACTAAATTCCCTTAGGACAGTGATGGCCAAACTTTTGAGCTCGGTGTGTCAAAATTCTCCAAAAAACTGAGCATAACCTGGGTGGTGTGACACTTCTGACACGCGTGTCATAAGTTAGCCATCACTGCCTTAGGACATGGGCATGTATACCATCATGACCTTGTGATTTTTCTATTTTAATAAGCCGGGGCTGAACTTCTTCCTGGTTAGACAAACATTTAAGGTGAAGTTTACCCCATCTCTCAGCCCATCAACAGGAATGTCATTTTCCTCAGTAAATACAGTGGAGAAAAAATTGTTTAATAGGTTTGCTTTCATCATTGCTCTCTACAATACCTCCCTCACTACTTTTCAAAGGGCCAACATTTTCAGTGTACATTTTTTTTACTATTTATATCATTACAAATTATTTTGAGGTTAGTTTTACTTTCTGTTCCCAGCTCTGTCTCGTCTTTCTCATTGCTTTACATATTTTTTTTCCTTATAACTTTTTAGTGCCTCTTCACTGCCCTCCTGTTTAAGTAGCTTAAATGCTTTCTTTTTTGTTAGTTATTGCTGCCTTTACATCGCCACATTGTTTTTTTTTCCGGTTTCTAATGATTTTATTTCCATAAAGTATGTATCTCTCTCACAGTGATATGTTTTTAAAGATCTGCAATTTGTTATCTGTTCTGTTATTTTTGAAGACCTTGCCCCAGTCAATGCTTGTTTAGGGACTCTAAGCAGATCAAAATTAGCTTTCATGAAATTCAATGTTTTTGTGGCTCCTTGACAAAATATTCTATTGAAGGATAAATGGAAATGTATTATATTGTGGTCAGTACTCCCCAGGTGCCCCCCAACTCGAACCTTTGTTACTCCGTCAGTTAAGTTAGTCAATATTAAAGAGAACCTGGCACATAGATTATGCCCCCCTTGCTGAGGGCAGAACAAGCTAGTGGCAGACATGCTGTGTACCTTATTCTGTAAGATGCTGTAGTTTATTTAATGCGCAAATCTGCAGTTTTCAGCCCAAAGAAACATTCGAAGTCAGTTTTTTTTTTTTCCAAACCCCGCCCATCTAAGGCTAGCCCCTCCCACATCAACTGATAAACCTATTACTTTGAATAGGCAGAAACATGTGAATAACTGTCAGTGGGCGGGGCTAGCCTTTGGTGGGTGAGGCTAACATTTGCTCACGAATAAGATTTGAAGGGTAAATGCTCTAAAACTACAGCATCTTACAGAATAAGGGACACAGTGCTGGGAACAGCAGGTCTGACACTAGCTTGGGCTGCCCTCAGCAAGGGGGGCATAAACTATGTGACAGGTTCCCTTTAAGTCCAGAAGGGCCTTTCCTCTAGTCTGTTCCTGAAGCAGTTGGGAAAGGTAACCATCTATAGTTATTGACAAAAAATGGTTTCCTTTATTAGAGTCACAGGTCTCAACCTCATTATGATTAGCTTCCTCATCTATTTGTCCGAGGAATACTTCTCACATGAGTTTTGTTATATTTGTTGGCCTATAGCAGACCCCTAATAGAAGTTTGTTATTGTTATTACCCCATATAGATCTACCCATAATGATTCCACATGTTCATTTCCTGTATATCTTCCCTTAGCATTGGCTTCAGACAGGATTTTATATAAAGACATACATCTTCCCCCTTCTGGGTTTTATGAGCTCTTCTAAATAAACTGTAACCCTGTAAGTTAGCCACCCAGTCATGTCTCCTCCAGTGATGTCTCGGTTACCCCCACTACGTCATATTT